>CALNHX010005513.1:0-105588 GCA_940337035.1 Agriotes lineatus | reverse complement strand
AACAAAAACTACAAAATTAATATTAAGATTTTGAATTCAGAATTAATCAAAGAATCGCTCTACCTGAAGGTTTTAAGGCATTTACGGGGCACCCTGTATAGATAATGAACAATTGCAGCATTTCTCCAAGAAAAAAATATTAGGGAGCTACAATAAACGAGAAAAGAAGTTTCGAACAACAGGTCAATAAAAGAATAAGTGCAGCAGCCAGATTATTTAGTGCATTAAACCAAGTATTCTGAAGTAAGAAGCAAGTGACAAAATTATTATACAAGACGATAAAGTTAAATTCTATCCACGAGTGAATTGTTTAACGTCGAGACGTTAATGATTCACACTTTAACATTTACTATAGAAAAAAAGTTTATAATTCACTGTTTATTCAGATTTTAACGTACGGTTGTGAATCTTAAGTCTTTGCTAAAAAAAATTGTAAAAGGCTTTACTCAGAACTTCCCTCGCAAATGGACGTTGTGACACTAAATAATTTTTAAAATCGAAGGAAACTAGGGTAAAAATATCTTAACGTTCCTAATAATACTGAAACAATAAAACAAAGCACTTTGTAATGCAAATTACATCAATTTTCAAATAAAAGAAACATTACCGGTGGTGGGATTCGAACTACAGCGCCTGCGAATGCGATTTCAGCTCCACACATTTGCTGCATGCGCTCATCAAGGACCTCTCACGTCCGTGCGATGTGCGGCGGTATTAAACAGAACGCACTTATTGTTGCCACTTTTTGGCGCTTCTTACATTTACCCTGGATCTGTTGGGTCCCATTTTGGTTAAGTGTAAAGCCTGAGTTATGTGCAAATTATTACTTTAATCTATTTCTTAGTTAAAGCAAAAATCACCAAAAATATTTTTAAGGTGCTCATCTAGTATATGTTGGACCCAAATTTGCCCTTTTTCTTCAAGGGTAAAAACCTGAGCTATGTGCAAAATATTAGTTTAATTTAAGTAATTGTTCTGAAATTGAAGCAAAAAGAGGAAGATTTTTATTTTTATAAGGTGCTCACCCTGTATATATTTTACCGAAATTTTCTGGGTTTCATGCCAGGAGGGCTTATAATCGTATAATAAGACAGACAGACAGAATTGAGAAAAAACCTGTTTTTTGTCATCTAGGGACCTTGAAACGTGAAGATCTGAAAACATCTCGGAAGGTGATTTTTTCAAGATAATAATACTGCCTTTTAGATGACAGACGAGGGAAGTAAAAACTGAAAAAAAAATAAGGTATGGGAATGGGAAATGAAGTGCCTTCGAAAAGTGGAAGGTATCAAGAGAGAAGATAGAATACGGAAAAACTTGAACATGGAAAAATACAGGACAACAATTAAGAAGGTTCGGTTATCTTGTTAGAATGCACACTAATAAACAAGTCAAAGAAATATGGAAAGTCAGACAAAATGCTACGAAAGGCCAAAAATGTATTGAATGAAGAAGTAACCCAAATATTAAAAATCTGGTGTGATACACTCACACAACTTCCTTTTACAGTGATCTTATAATTAGTCAAACATTTCATTTTTAATTTTTAACCATGTCAAAAAGTTTCAATAATTACAAATTCTACAAAAACGGTACAAAATAGAGCGTTAGTTGAAGAGACAAATTTTCTCTAGAATTTTAAGGTGAATTCAAAAATGTAATAATATACCGGGTGTTTTATTTAAAATAGGAGTTAATAAAAAAAATAGAAAAAAAAAAACAAAAGAAACCCACTTTAGAAGTATTCAACTGGAAAATCACCTATCTCACATCAATACACATTAAAAATGTAAAGTTTAAAAAAATCGTTAGAGCCGTTTTTGAAAAAATCGAAAAAACTGAAAAATTACAAGAGCAAACACCTACTTCCGGTTATGCGATTTTCTTCAAAAGATTGCTGTCGCTTCTACATAGTACACAAAACTTATATATGAAGTTTCAACGCCATACCTCTTTTCGTTTTTGAGATATTCTGTTCACAGACAGACAGACACACAGACACACAGACAGACAGACCAATGAAAAAAAAAATGTTTTTTGGGTTCTGGAGACTCTAAAACGTGAAGATCTGTTGAAAACTCAATTTCGAATTTTTGGGGTGAATCCAATACTTCCTTTATTGTAAAAGGAAGTAAAAACAAATCTGGTGTGATACACTCACACAACTTCCTTTTACAGTGATCTTATAATTAGTCAAAAATTTCATTTTTAATTTTTAAAAATGTCAAAAATTTTCAAAAAACAAATTCTACAAAAACGGTACAAAATAGTGTTAGTTGAAGAGACAAATTTTCTCTAGAATTTTAAGGTGAATTCGAAAATGTAATAATATACCGGGTGTTTTATTTAAAATAGGAGTTAATAAAAAAAATTTAAAAAAAAACAAAAGAAACCCACTTTAGAAGTATTCAACTGGAAAATCACCTATCTCACATCAATACACATTAAAAATGTAGTAAAAATGTAAAGTTTAAAAAAAATCGTTAGAGCCGTTTTTGAAAAAATCGAAAAAAAACCGAAAAATCACAAGAGTAAACAGCTACTTCCGTTATGCGATTTTCTTCAAAAGCTTGCTGTCTCATCTACATAGTACACAAAACTTATATATGAAGTTTCAACTCCATACCTCTTTTCGTTTTTGAGATATTCTGTTCACAGACACACACACAGACAGACAGACACACAGACAGACAGACAGACCAATGAAAAAAAATTGTTTTTTGGGATCAGGGGACTCTAAAACGTGAAGATCCGTTGAAAACTCAATTTCGAATTTTTGGGGTGAATCCAATACTTCCATTATAGTGAAAGGAAGTAACAAGAAGAGCAGATGGTACAAAAATTGCAAAGAACATAAAGAAATAGAACCATTCTGTAAATAAGAAAACGAAAAACTTGACATCAACTAATAGGTATAAGAAATCATTGATTAAATATGTAAATAGGTAACTAGCTATATAACGGGCGTTCAAATAAAAACGTTATCAAGTGGCCTTGTATCAAACAGTAAGTTTTGAAGATCATGTCATAACTTATTTTATCTACGACCTTAATTTTACTGTTATTAATCCATAAATATCGATTTAACAAAGGTTTGCATCTATGATAGCCTTGGTACGCGGGCGAATGTTTGTGAAACCAATACTGTCAAATTCAGTTATCAAAGGTAATTATTAATACTACACATCTGACTGTATTAATTACATAACGCTTTAATGATTTCAAAAACACTTTACCTCTAACGGAAGAAGTAACGAGAATAACTTTACAACCACACTTTCAGTTCGAAATTGTAGTTTTATAACCTCACTTCACTTTTAGCCCATGTGCTAAAAGTAAACAGCTGATTTCTTTAACCACGGTAAAAATTCAATTTTAGGGTAATAAATGACATTTTGTTTTGTAGGTTATCATGACATCTGCCAATTTCTAAAACAAGGTTGCTAGAGGTCTTTTTCTCTTATATGAAATTAATAGCTATTAATATATCTAGGAAAAGTTATGAGTATCATAACAGCCGCAGATGCTTTGAAATCCGAGCTTGTAGAGCTAGGATTTTAAAACTTCTAAGGCTGTTATGATTCATAACATTTCTAGATATGTTAATAGCTATTAATTTCATATAAAAAGAAAAAGACCCGTAGCATGTCCGATGGTTTTCTGTTTTCTGCTCAACTAATTTAGGTTTAATTTGGGTTTTATTACCCTTATCTCAATAACTTTCACTGAAAATACCTGACAGATTTTTAGAATTTCTTTCATTTCATCTATTTTACTAAAGATGAACAGTGACAGACAAACACGTGACTCCGAATGGGTATAATTTTGACTATACTTAGTTCTAAGCGTTAGGTATTGGTTCTAAGAATTGCATGCTTATTTGAAAATTAGTGTAGTCTATTTCACAATGCTCCATTTCCCATCGGCATACATAAGATTTTATTAAACTTTAACATCTTGAAGTCATTAATTTGTTTGTTAATTATCGATTACCTTTTTTGTTGAATTTATATTATTTTAAGTGCTTATTTGCATGCAAAATTTTTAGTCAATGATGCAATATTAAATGATCAATGAGCCGAGAGGGTTAACCAGCGAAGAAAGGCAAGAATGATAAATAGTTATAATAATTATATGCTTTAGAAAAAATTGTTCTTGATAAAATACAAATGAAACTTGCAGGGCAAATTAATTAGTAATTTCATTACGGCGATTTTCATCAATTTCCAAAGAATGAAATACATACAAGTAAATTACTTACCATACACACATACAATATTAACAAATGCATTTTTGGTTATAATAATTTATCGAGACATTATTTCAATTCCCAGTTAATAGTACGTATGCTTAAAATATACAGATAAATATTTCAAATAACTTAATGATAAAGAATTACTTTAAACACTCACATGAATTTTGAAGTTGAAGCACTTCTGATGTCCAAATGAAAGATAATTTTAAAAATTCGACATCTAAATGTCAAATTCTAGAAAGCTACCCACTATAGGACTATAGTTTATGTAAATATTTAGCATACGGAAAATCTTCATTGTAATGAAAATATACTATTTAACAGTAAATAATTTTAAAAGGGCAATTCTGTTATTGCAACTTCTCGAGGACATAGGAATTTTATGTTACAATTTTTTAGGCCTGAAGTTGTACAGTTGGTCGGAGAATATTGGTTCCAACAAGATGGCGCTACAAATCGCATTAAGAAAATTTCTAGTAAGGAACTCCTGTGGAACTTTTCCGGCAGTGATTAATTTAACGATGCGGAGATTTTCCGTCACCAGCGAGATAGCCCAATCTTACTATATCAGATTTTTTCTGGATTTACAGGAAGCACGTGGTATAGGCATAAAAACAGGCACCAAGAACTCCTGACGACCTTACAAGAATATAGAGGATTAAATTATCACAATACTGAAGCCCATGTTGCATAATGTAATGAATAATTACATACAACGTTTGGAAAATTGCGCTGCCGAAAATGGAGGCTATAGTCCAAGAGCCAGCAACGGGTTTGCTTATAGTATTTTTAACAAGCGTGTAACTGTTATGGAAGGTCCCTTTGAATATACTGAGAAGAAAACCCGAACTCTGGCAAGCCTGTGGTGGTGGTTTTGGCCCCCTTGCGTCCATGAAGGATGGAAAAAGAAGTATAATAACAAGTCTGGCTCTTTGCTATGTTAAAGGTAATCATATATTATGTAAGTGAAAAGATTAACAGACGCTTTCGCGGGTAGTAAGTTTACCCCAGATTCACATAAAATTGCATAATAAACTTTTTCGTTGACCGCTTGTTAATTTCAATATTAATGAATTATTTTTCCTAAAAAAGGATGGATTAATAGACGTCATTAATACACTGTTTTTGATTAATACACTCTTTTTCATTAATTAACTGTTTTTTAAAAAAGGATGCATTAATAGATCTATTAATACACCGTTTTTGATTAATACACTCTTTTTCATTAATTAGTTGTTTTTGTGATTTTGACGTCTTGATGATATTTTGCATGGAGGTTAGTTGTATTAATCAAATTTTTCGCCACAAAAAATTTTGCGGTCAACGAAAAAATTTTGTAATCAACTCGTTTGTTAATGGGCGATTAATAATCTCAACTATTAAAGGCACTCACTCGCTATCGCTCGTTCGTGCTTTAAACAGTTTCGATTATTAATCACCTTCATTAACACACTTGTTGGTTAAATAACTATAACCATTTACTGTAAAATATCGAGAGATCCAAAAAAACTGATCCTCAGCGAGCTGTGAAAATTCAAACGTGTGAATAATAAGTTGGTGGCACTGTACGTCTGTCCAGTGGCGTAACTACCGAGGGGGCAAAGGGGGGCAGCGGCCCCCGGGCCCTGAAGTTCAGGGGGCCCAACGGGCCTCCTGAAGTTTAAAGCCCGGCAGGTCCAAAGTCGGTTCCTTATAAAGTTTCAATGAGTCCGGAAAAAACACTCGCTATTGTTCATTTTGCTTGGATGTTTCTGTTTATGATTTTAAAAAACAATTGAAAAATGATAACCAAAAATGCTTTGGCAAGAATAGGACTTACACTTGGCAATTAAGGGGCCCGGTGAAGATCACGGCCCCCGGGCCCAAAATTTGAAGTTACGCCACTGCGTCTGTCAAATTCTAGGTTAGCAGGTTAGGTTTTCCGTCAGTTTTGACACAGACTGACGAAAAATCTAACCTGCTAACCTCGACTTTGACATAGATTTATAGTGTTACCAACATATTATTCCTTCCTAGGTTTTGTGTCAGTTTTGACACATTATTTTTTTCCGCCATTCAAGGACGCAAGAGGGCTAAAACCACCACCGCAGGCTTGCCAGACTACGGGTTTCCTTCTCAGTATATTGCAGGCCCTCGTCAGTTATACGTTCAAATATCCAAACCTTGATTTAGTACCGCGCACCAAAGATAGAGGCGCTGTTACTTGCCGCCTGTGATTTCAATTTGAATTGACAAGTACAGAATTGACAAGTTTGTACAATTAATTGTCATAATTTTGCAGTAAATTGTCACAATTTGTATTTATTCTTCTTCTTAGACCATCCTCGTATCACATTAGGATACAGAAACTAAAGTTTAATGTGCGTTTCTACTACCTTGTGACGAGGAGCAGCCGAAGTTGACTTTAGTGTTATAGTTACTGGACTTTGCAAATTATTTATTTTAAGTTGATCTAGGTGTTAGTAATTGGATTTTGTGAATTGTTTAATAAAGGTAAGAACCTAATATATGTATGTATAATTTTATATATTTTTCTTAAATATTCTGTATCTTTAAGTATTCATAATTATGTTTATAGAGAAAATGGTCGGGGGGCTCAAAAAACGCCGTGCCGTTCAGAATTGTAGAGGTACTGAATCACATGCTAACGAAATATTTCATACATTTCCACAAAACCCAGAACTGTTAGAGGGCTGGTTGAAAAATGTAAACAATTCCACCATAATGAATATACCCTACCAAAAGTTAAGGTATATTTATCAAGTTTGTGGTAACACTTTGAAATGGAACAATACCAAACACCAGATCGTAAGAAATTAAATAGGGGAGCTGTTCCAACACTGTTCGAAAGAAATAGTTCTGCATCAGGAAAAGAAGACGTATTAGGTAAGTGATTCAAGTGAAAATCTTGGGTTTTAATATTTTTTTATTTTACACAGAAACTGAAAATCAACAAATAATGGAACTGTATCAAACACCAGAACGTAGGAGCCTGAGTAACGATAGTGCTATGGCAAGTGGGTCACAACCATCTAGAAAAATAGGTAAAATTATAATAGATATATGCAATTTCTATAACTTGATCACGTCTCCAAGTTGACCAACTAATTTACACTGGTTTTACTGTATTATATTTAAGAAATAGGTCATCTGAGTTATGTTTCTATAGAAGTAAAACCTTTACTAACCCTCTACAGTCTACAAGAACAGCTCAATGTAAATAAACGAAATAATAGATATAAATATTTGGTTTTTCTAGAGCATCCTACAACCTTAAGACGAATAGGAATTCCTAAAGCAAGCGCCATGTCCCCAAGAATGAAAGCACTTTATCAAGAGTTAACTAAATGTAAGCGGGTTGTGAGAAGGTTGAAAAGGGCATCAAAATCTAAAAAAGACCTCTTCAGTTTAACAAAGAAACTTATGAAGGGTGATAACAAGAAAATACTAGAAAACGAAAACTTAAAAATATTAAACAATTTATCGCCAGCAGCCGAAATATTTATAAAAACTCAATTAAAGCATGGTGGTCCTTCAAAATCTATTAAATGGAACAAACAGGAAAAAGCTTTATCATTGGCTATCTACAAATCTTCACCAAAATGTTATAGATTATTACAAAGGATATTCAAATTGCTATCTCCAAGAACCTTGCAGAGGACTTTAGGCGGTATTTTGGTGACGGCTGGTATTGTTGATACAGTTTTTTACTTCCTTTTACTACTATAAAGGAAGTATTGGATTCACCCCAAAAATTCGAAATTGAGTTTTCAACAGATCTTCACGTTTTAGAGTCCCCTGATCCCAAAAAACATATTTTTTTTAATTGGTCTGTCTGTCTGTGTGTGTGTCTGTGAACAGAATATCTCAAAAACGAAAAGAGGTATGGCATTGAAACTTCATATATAAGTTTTGTGTACTATGTAGATGAGACAGCGAGCTTTTGAAGAAAATCGCATAACCGGAAGTAGGTGTTTACTCTTGTGATTTTTCAGGTTTTTTCGATTTTTTCAAAAACGGCTCTAACGATTTTTTTTAAATTTTACATTTTTCTTACATTTTTAATGTGTATTGATGTGAGATAGGTGATTTTCCAGTTGAATACTTCTAAAGTGGGTTTCTTTTGTTTTTTTTTTCTATTTTTTTTATTAATTCCTATTTTAAATAAAACATCCGGTATATTATTACATTTTTAAATTCACCTTAAAATTCTAGAGAAAATTTGTCTTTTCAACTAACACTCGATTTTGTACCGTTTTTGTAGAATTTGTAAATTTTGAAAAATTTTAACAAATGGTTAAAAATTAAAAATTAAATTTTTGACTAATTATAAGATCACTGTAAAAGGAAGTTGTGTGAGTGTATCACACCAGATTTTTCTTATTTGTCACATGTATCTGCATTGATGAAACCAATGGAAAGATACTGCACACTTTTATTTAATGAAGTTTTTCTTCAGGCGAATATAAGCGTGAGTATCAACAGTAGATCTGTTGAGGGTTTAGAAGATTTTGGTAATGATTCAAAAACACCAAACATAGCTGACCATGCAAGAGTGTTCATGATACGTGGTATTAATGCAAGGTGGAAACAACAAGTATGTGCCAGTTCTGTAAGTGGCATAGACCAACGTATCGCCTCAGTTCGCTGTTTCAGTCTGAATAGTACGTAAGTTTAGTTAAGCTGTACAAAAATCATTGTGTTATTAGAATAAAGTGACCATCAAAAGCCAACATTTTTATTTCTCTGTCCAACAGAAAACACGAACATAAAACAAATACACAAAATACATAGGTATAATTTAAAATATATGCACTTGTCTTATTTGCAATTTAACATTTTTCGGGATAATAAATGTTCACCAAGAAGCAATTTTAAACTAATTTTTAGTAAACCTCCATACGAATTATTGTATTATATATATTTTACTAATATTTCTGAGGTAGTTTACATAAAATTAGTTTAATTAAATATTGATGGAATAATTTCATCAAAATAAAATTTTGAATAATTTTAAAAAGCGCGCGCTACCACTTGGTGCAGCGCACCAATATCAGAAGGCGCTTTTATCAACAACTTTCAAAAGTTGCCTTATGTCACTTCTTCCTTTGGGTATGTTCTGTGGTATATTGAAAGGGACCTTCCAGAACAGTTACAGACTTGTTAAAAATACTGTAAGGAATCCGTTGCTGGCTCTTGGACTATTAATAACACTGCCATTTTTTGTACATTATTATGTTATTAAAGGGTACAGTATATGATGTTATTGTAAAGTATTTAATTTTCATCAAGATTTAATTAAGATAAAATACATTTGACTATCACTGTATATATTACTTAATATTACATTAGAAAAATGTCTTCAATATCTTTGTCAAAAATATAATTATTAATTTACAAAAGTATCCGTTATATTTCAAAGCATTTGCATGCAAGTTAAGTGTTTAAAGCAAGCTGTTAAGAATATCAAAATATTAAACAAATCGTAATTTCGCTGCAAAAAATAAGAGTTTGTATACCAAGGTACTGAAGTTTAACTTTTTATCACGAATGTGGATTTAGTTGCCGAGGAGTACACTTTTTTTTTAAATCGTGAAATTACAACATTATAGCTGTGGCGTCTGCATTTGAATTTGGCGCACTACTCCCTCTCAGCAAGGTCGCGATAGCGCAGGATCGCCTTGAGCAACCAGCGGGATTAGAATTTCCTCGCTCTCGCTTCTCGTCTCTCGGCTAGTGCGGTTTAACGTGAGTGCGGCCTGACTTAAGAACTTTATCCATAGCCATCCGTTAATTGTTATGCGTTAGTTAGCAATAAATTTATAAAACCGAATCGTTGAGTTTGATTCAAGCACCTGGTGCCCATATTGGTGACCCGCGACGCGAGTTTTAAGGCAATTTCAGTGAAAACCGACTTCGAGGCAGCGTGCTACGTGCAGTTAAAACGTTTACGAACATTCGCTTTCACTTGTTTTTACATTCGTGTGAAAGTAACAGTGGTGCCAGTGGTGCAACACAATGTCGAAAGAAAACCAAAGCCAAACCGCTGAAAACGAGGCAGAAGTTGACGAGGTCCGCCAGGTAAAGCTCCCGCCATTTTGGCAAGCCAACCCGACACTTTGGTTCGCCCAAGTCGAAGCGCAGTTCTACACATATAAGGTAAGGACGGATACAACTAAATATTACACGGTAGTGAGTACGCTTGATTCGTCCGTGCTTCAACAAGTGTCAGACATTCTAACGACCCCGCCCGCGAGTGACAAATACGAAACATTAAAAACGAGGCTTATTGAAAGATTTACAGACTCCCAAGATAGGCAACTTAAACGTGTGTTAACGGAACTTGAATTAGGTGACAAAACGCCCTCGCAATTACTGAGGGAAATGAAAACTCTCGCCAGTTCTCAAATTCGAGACGACGCACTAAAAACATTGTGGCTGCAAAGACTGCCGTCCCCCGTGCAAATCGTGTTAGCAGCAAGTGAAGGTGTCGCGCTGGACAAATTGGCCGCCATCGCGGATAAAATAGCGGAAGTGAACGGCGACTGTCGCGGTACAATTTCTGCCGTTGCTCGGGCTTCGCAAGTGGTGCCCCCTAACAACGCCGCTACGAACATCGATGCAGTGCGCAGCTCCGGTCAAGACATCACGATACCAACCGGTCATGCCTCCGATGCGCCATCTCTCCTCGCCCTCCAAAACCAAGTTGCCGAGCTAACGAAGATGGTAGCGGACATGGCACGCGACCGCCGCCGCCCCCCACAGCACAACCGCTCCAGGAGTCGCTCTCGCAGCAGGCAGTACTGCTATTACCATCACAGATTCGGTGCTGCAGCTCGGAAGTGCCGCGCCCCCTGCACTTTCACCACAGCCCAGCAGCAGCAGGGAAACGACGAGAGCCGTCGGGCGTAGAAGCGGTCAACGACGCCGACGGCCCCACGAACATCAACAGCCGCCTTTTCCTATTTGATAAACAGCTCGGAATTCGTTTCCTCATCGACACAGGTGCAGAGGTATCGGTAATTCCACCAACTCCCACGGAGAGACGCAATGGACCAGCGGACCTCAAACTGTACGCTGCGAACGGCACCCCAATACGCACGTACGGTTCCAAAATTTTAAACATAAATTTGAACCTACGGCGAGCGTTTCAGTGGCGTTTCCACATTGCGGATACATCACGAGCCATCATAGGTGCGGATTTCCTACGATGTTTTGGGCTACTAGTCGACTTACGCAATGCCAAATTACTCGACACGACGACAAATTTGGCAGTGATGGGTACAGTCTCGATAAACCACGAATCCACCGCCATATCAACCATAAATAGAAATGACAAAATACACGGCTTACTCGCTCGTTTCCGTAGTATCACAGACTTGGTACCCGCCATCACGAACAGAAAGCATCCTATTGTACATCGGATCGTTACCAAGGGACAACCAGTGGCAGACCGTCCGCGACGCCTGACCCCGGAAAAGCTCAAGCGTGTGAAGGACGAATTCCAATACATGCTTACCCAGGGTATATGTCGTCCTTCGAGTAGCCCTTGGGCCAGCCCACTACACGTGGTACCCAAAAAATCCGGCGAGTTACGAATTTGTGGTGATTACCGAAGGCTCAACTCCATCACAATACCGGACCGATACCCTATTGCCCACATCCAGGATTTTTCATATCGACTTTCCGACACTGCAGTGTTTTCGAAAATAGACTTAGTGCGCGCATACCACCAAATTCCGGTGATAGAAGAAGACATTCCGAAAACGGCAGTAACGACACCTTTCGGACTTTTCGAGTTCCCGGTAATGTGTTTCGGTTTGTGCAACGCAGCCCAAACTTTCCAACGATTCATGAACACAGTGCTCTCGGGACTAGAATGTTGTTACTGTTACATCGATGACATCCTCGTGGCGTCGCGTGACGAAACTGAACACTTGGAACACTTAAGTGCGGTTTTTCAGCGGCTCCAGGACTACGGCGTGTCCATCAATTTAAATAAATGTGTTTTCGCGGTACCGGAAATAGACTATCTTGGATATCATATATCCAAAAATGGTACTAAACCATTGGACTCAAAGGTAGAAGCGGTCAAAACCTTTCCCAAGCCCGAAAAGGTCAAACAACTACGACGCTTCTTAGGGATGCTTAACTTCTATCGTCGCTTTTTGAGAAGTTCTGCGCATTCCCAGGCCCTTCTTAATGAATACCTAAAACACAGTGGCAAATCCGATAATCGACTTATCGCGTGGACTCCGCAAGCAAGCGCTGCTTTCGAACAGTGCAAGACTGATCTAGTGAACGCAGCCCTATTAGCCCATCCGCTGGAAGATGCGCCCCTTCGTGTAACCGCGGATGCGTCGGACGTTGCTGTCGGCGCTGTTCTTGAACAATTCCAAAATGAAACGTGGAGACCCCTCGGGTTTTTCTCAAAAAAGTTGAACGCGGCTCAGCGGAATTACAGTGCATACGACCGCGAACTATTTGCACTGTACTCGAGCATCAAACACTTTTCGTATATGCTGGAAGGCAGGCCGTTGATTCTTCGAACGGATCATAAACCATTAATATTTGCATTCCGGCAAAAACCAGAAAAAGCGTCTCCAAGGCAGTTACGTCAACTTGATTATATCGGGCAATTTTCAACTGACATACGTCATATCTCTGGTTCACAAAACGTCGTCGCCGACGCCTTTTCCCGCATCGAACCCATTTCTTTGGCTCCAGATACACAAGAATTTGCGCAACACCAGAAGAACGACGAGGAACTGCAGGCATTACTTCAGCATCCTCAGTCCACATCGTTACAGCTAAGACTATGTCAATTTCCCAACGCGAGTAACTCCATTTATTGTGATGTGTCCACGGAAAGGATCCGACCATTCGTCCCCAACATACTCAGGCGCAGAATGTTTGATAATGTTCATGCTTTATCGCATTCTGGCGCAAAGGCAACTGGCCGTGCTCTCCGTCAAAAGTATGTCTGGCCTTCAATCAACAAGGATGTTGCGGAATGGACGCGCACATGCATTCCGTGCCAACGGGCAAAAATAGCGAGGCACACAAAGACCCAGCCGAAAACGTTCCCGGTGCCAGAAAACCGATTCGAGCATGTCCATCTAGACCTAGTTGGCCCCCTACCGCCGTCACAGGGATACCGCTATCTTCTGACCTGCATAGATCGCTTCACCAGGTGGCCGGAAGCTATCCCGATAGCTGACATAACAGCAGAGACCGTGGCAGCAAATTTCTATGCCCAATGGATTGCTCGTTTCGGCTGTCCACGAGTGATCACCACCGATCAAGGTCGACAGTTCGAAGCATCTCTGTTAGCTGCATTAACTGCACTCATGGGAACTACGAGGACTAGGACAACAGCCTACAGACCACAAACTAATGGCATTCTCGAACGCTGGCATAGATGCCTGAAGAACGCCATTAAGGCTCACGAAACAGAGCGCTGGGCAGATGTGCTTCCTATCATACTTTTAGGCCTAAGCACCGCCTTTAAAGAGGACCTGAAAGCTTCTCCAGCAGAAATAGTGTACGAACCACACTACGAATTCCTGGAGAATTTTTTACCAATGGAGACGTCGCAGTGGACCCAGGGACCTTCGTGGAACGCCTCCGGACCTACATGAGGAGTCTTCGCCCAGTCCCAACCAGCTCCACGCTGCGGCCCCCACATTCGTTCATCAAGCCCTTACGACCTGTAGCCACGTATTCCTCAGGGACGATACAGTAAAACCACCGCTCCAACCATCCTACAGTGGGCCGCACCAAGTGGTCTCCCGGGACAACAAAATATTTCATATCCTACTCAAAGGAAAAGAAGTAGTCGTCTCAGCTGACAGGTTGAAACCCCGCTTTCACGACACCGACGAGCAGCTCCCCTACGACACCGACGAGCAGCTCCCCCACGACACCGACGAGCAGCTCCCCCCACGACAACCGACGATCGCTGGAACAGCTACAAGAGCAGGAGGTCAATAAAACAACCAGTGCGTTTTCGTGACTAAACATCACTGGGAAGGGGGTACTGTGGCGTCTGCATTTGAATTTGGCGCACTACTCCCTCTCAGCAAGGTCGCGATAGCGCAGGATCGCCTTGAGCAACCAGCGGGATTAGAATTTCCTCGCTCTCGCTTCTCGTCTCTCGGCTAGTGCGGTTTAACGTGAGTGCGGCCTGACTTAAGAACTTTATCCATAGCCATCCGTTAATTGTTATGCGTTAGTTAGCAATAAATTTATAAAACCGAATCGTTGAGTTTGATTCAAGCACCTGGTGCCCATATAGCCAACTTTTCTAGGTTATGTTGACGTCGGTTGACGTTTATCTGTTGTCTCGCCACCTACAAAAAGTCGTAAAACACTGGATTACACCACTGCCAATTTCTCGCATTTTAATGTCGATTTCGAGGTACTTCACTGGCGATTTAAAAAAAATATAGTTCTAGTATTATACATTCTTCGACGTGCATGTAACCATATTTCTGGACAAACTTCAAGACCATAATTTTGGAAATAATAATATAGGTAGGTTAAAATGATATAATTATAATTTTACATTTTTTCCTCTGCTAAGTAAATATGATTAAGGTCATACAAGAAGATCTGAAAATCAAAAGAATAATTTTAAATTCCGGTAATTCTGAAAAACTTAAAATGTCCCTTTCGTAAATGCCTCGTCTCATAGGTAATAACGTTTCGCATCTACAGGGAAGTCTAAAAATAGTAATGTTTGCTTTTCTAATTTTCTAACTCTATAAACAATAACATTTACATGTATATTTAATGTGAAACCAAAAAGTTTACGGCAGAGTTTTTCATAGCTTCATTAAAATATTAATATGACGGATGAATGCCACGAAATGAAAATATTATACCTACGCCAGATCCACGACAACTTCCAATAAATGTATAGTGATTTGAGTAAGAAAATCGCAATTGGTTGGTTCAACAGCAACGTTTTGAATGTTAAAAAAATAAATTTAATATTTTGAGACCAAACTCTACTAGCAATATTTCTCTCTGCACTTAGGTTGGCCCAAAAATTACAAAATGAAATTACCGCAAATGCTCAAGGACGTTATATTTTAAAACATATAAACACGAAGCTGCTATAGAAGCTCTGGGAGAATGAAACCATGAGCAGAGCATATGCAGCATGGTAATTAAGTAGCGCATAGATTCGGTAACTCCGTTAATCTTCGTTTTTGGCAAACATCTCGAAGATGTATAGCGATTTAAATTGCTGCGCGTATTTTAAAGTGATTTTCAGATTTTTATATCATTTGTTTTAAATGTTATAACGTCACCAATATATTTTTTAATGAAATTTTTCCCAATTTATTTCAGTAGTACGTTTGAATCTGTTTTAAATGGTATATAATAGGTTACATTAGATAAAATACTTGAAAAACGGCCTTAAAGTTCATATCGTCGGCTTAATTGTAAATCACATAAGTCACAAAAAGCAAAATTTTATAAGAGAGCAAAAAACCGCTCATTTTCAAATAAGCGGTGGAAGAATGTTGTTAGTTATTGTTAATGGAATAATAATCATCTTTAGACATAAATATTGATTACTGTGGGGACAAAAAAACTTTTTTTGCAAAATACTGGAGTTATCACATTTTACAGTAATTTATGGTTTTCAGCCATGGAGTTATGGGTTTTTCTGATACGAAAGAAGAACTGAAATAAAAATTCAAAACACGATAGGTATTTTAATAATATATTTATTGATAACAAAATAAATGTGAATTCTAAAAAAACAAAAACAAATGTGGATTCTAAAAATTAACAAAAGTATAATTTATTCTAAATATTTATATCACAATCATTTCAGATATTCCAATATTATGCGGTAGTTTATCATAAAACGCATGGTAGTCTTTCAAGATTGATGATTTGAGAAACATGAGGTGATCACACTTGCTTTTTTAATTGGTATTGGTCTTGTGTAGAGTGGCGGAAAATCATCCAGAATGTTGGTGTTACATTACGTTCATTGGATGCACGTCTACGCACAGGAAGGGCAGCCCAATCATCTACACGACGTAATTTATAATCAATGCTACCGTCTGAATTGTAGTTGAGTTGCCTTATTGTATTCACATTATCTATAATTCCAGGCCTGATAGTACTATACGACTGTAACGAGGTGAAATCCCTTGAAGAAAGTGTGGTTCAAGTACTGAACGTGGTATGGCATAGGTTTTTTTCGTGCATCTGTACATATTTTGACATAATCAGCTGGGACGTTTACTGTTGATTTTTTTATTTGTCTCTCCATAGTGGAATGCATGGAGGTCACATTCCATTTGGGTGTGCCCACGCTCTAACTAATTTTGAATAATTGTAATTTTTTTCAAGACTGCCAGATTAAGTGATGAGTTTGACAATGTCACATTCTTGTTCTGGCTAGTACAGCCATCACTGTATATAGGGCATTCAGTAAACACAAAAACATTTAAATTTTTTTGAAGTTGGCATGTGTATATAATTTTTCTACTAGGGTTCTGTATTTTGTTTTGCAAAGGTTTGCACGCCTGCATACTGGCAGATTTGAACTCACAAAGCAACCACTAATAGAGCGATTTCTCAAACAGTAAGCTTGAATAAAAGTTTCAGCGCCCTACAACGGGTGGGCCAGAAACTATTCCAGCAAGGCGACAAAAATTTAAATACGCATTACTACGATATTTGGATTAATCAAGGATATACTTTCAACACCAATACAAATTTTGCATATACATAATTTGCCTTCATCAGAATCTCGATTTTAAAGTTTTGAACCGCATAAATCGAAATATGTAAAATCTTTATAGGTTCTGAAGTTTACAATAATTATGGAAAATTCAAACAAAATATTTGCGAATAACCAAATATATTTAAGTAATTCAAATAGCAATATTGTTTAATAGGTATTGTCAATCTTACAATAGTCGTGCTCAATTGCAACAATTTTCTTTGGTTCAAAATGCTTTTCACGCATTTTAAATGATTTGTCGGTGTCAGTTTGACGTATGAGTTTACTATTTACGCACTTTTCAAAAGGCGGACAGGTGACACCAGCGCCTCCTGACGGATGGGCCAATCTCTAACAATTATTTGATTTGACAGATGCATTCAGAAAACGCTTCTATTAGTAGGTTTTTCTATGCCGTTGGGAAACTTGTGTCTCCATACACTAAATCGGCACAATTTGAAACAACACTTCTTCACATACCGACCCATAATTAATTATAGTTTGGTTCACAACCTTGCCGAGTGGCGACACTAGCGCCCTCCGATGGGTGGGCCAGTCCCTAACAATTATTTGACAGGTGCATTTAAGAAACTCCTCTATTAGTGGTTGCTTTGTGTTTGAACTTAAAAATGACATTTAATATTTCTCTTTGTCAGTGTCACAGTAGATATTTTTTTAGAAATTCTAACCTGAAGTTTCATAAAATGTAATAAGATACCCATTAGTAAACGCTACATCAATAGTATCCAACACAGTATTTGTATAATATCCTTAAAAGTAGTTAATTACAACATTTATGACAGATGGGTAGTAAATGTCACACCCTTAACCTATTTGTTTTAGTAACTTTTTGTAAGTACATTCCTAAACAAAGGTGAATTTTGGAAGTACACTCATGAAATTTTGGATATCAAAGGCACTTTGTGTTTTTATGTTTACTGAACAGACTATAGGATGTAATATGGCTTATGATCTTTATAAATTTCTTGAGATAAAAAATGCACCAATTTCGTTTTAAAATAGAGCGCTGATACGTTGGATTTAGGACATAATAAAATGGGCTGCATGTCCATAGTGTATACTTTATAATCATCACTTGAATTCTTATCCTGGTCTTTCTCGGTTCTTGCTCCTGATGGAGATTGTAGACCTCATCTTAGATATTTTTTGTTCGATGCGATACACATAGGTCACATTCGTTTTTTTTTGGGCAAAACCAAACTCAAATTGAGATCGGAGAACATATGATGGAAGACAACGATAGATAACGGGCGATCATTCGGAAAGTTGGTTGAATACCAAGTTTTGTAAAGCTCATACAATTCACTTTTGAATTTCCATGTAGGTTCCAAAAACAACTTATTACTTGAACTTCTACAGTAGTGACTTTCTATCTTTGGCAGAGAGTCAAAGAAATTCTTTAAATGTCTCTTTCTCATTGGGATTAATTTTTCAGTCTCAATAAGGCTTTGGCAAGTCGTGTTTCCATTTATGTGCTCAGTCTCTATTCACGTTGCTTTTCTGCACTTAAATTAAGCCAGTGGGTAATTGTCCATGGCTTAATTGACAATGTACTTGCAAACATATTTTTGCAGGGATCTCCTGCTTTGTCCTTCTGTTTTTCTGTTTTTGCTTCTTTCTATGGCCTTTTTTTCTGTAAGATTTGTCATATATAAGTGTTTTTCATTCCACGATATCTTCCAGAATTTCTTGAAAATCAAATTTCTGTCTATTTCAGTTAACATAGAGCACTTCAGTTTTGTGATTTTGTTGTTTGTTGAGCATTTATACCTCTGCTTCAAAACTTTATGTGGTTTATAATGTTGTACTTCCACAAATCTTCAATGTTTTTTCATTTCTAATTAATCTACGCCACTCTCTCGTTTTTTCATGTTTTCTTCTCTAGTCCAGTTTTATGTGTCATCTTTATTTCTGTCCTCATTTGTTTCTGCTTCCTGGCTGTCGTCTCCATTTCTGTCCTCATTATTTTCCTCATTCTGGCTGCCATCTTTATTTTCATCCACATTCTTTTCCTCTTCCTGGCGGTCGTCTTCATTTCTCTCCTCATTATTTTTCTCTTCCTGGCCTAAATGAACTCCACTGCTAACATCATCCAAAATTGTCATTGTGATAACTTCATCTGATATCGGTGGGACATTGTAACAGTTTAGAACTTCAAAAATCTAAATTATTGGTCATTTTGTACAACACTGGATCCTGTTTAAATATGATATCCATATCTTCCATCCCAACTTCAGTATTTTGGGTATCATGTGAAATAGTATTGTTATCTTCGAATTGCTGACATTCATTACGCTGATGCATGAAATCATCAGCCTTATTATCGTTATTAATTTCAGTCTTTTGTGCATCTAAAGCTAATTTTAGAATTTTTGAACTTGTCGTCATTCTACAATTATAGAAATGAAAACAAAAATGCAGTCTACAAAACCAGCTTGCATTTTGAATTGAGAAATTCACATAACATGCAACAAAAATGAATTATTGTCTAATACTCTAATTTATAAAATCACATAAATCCTAACACACTTTCAATACATTTTAATTGATAATGTTCAAACACCCTGCACCAAACTAAAAATGAGAATATATAATTTGGACTTACCTGAAACAATAGTAACAATATTTACATAAATAGAAGCAGGTATTATGATCATTTTCACCAAGAAGTAACTACATACACCAAGCATCTAGCTTCGACATAACCTATACTGGACTTATGTGATTTTCCGATAGATATGGGGGGCCACGTACTTGTGTGAAATTATCAACTGCAACTCGCCAACCCAGTGGAAAACTTGGTCATTATGTATATCGCAGAGCCACTCACACTGATCGCTATCTACATGCTGATTCCCACCATCATCCTACACAAACACTTTCTGTTATCAATTCGCTTGTACTCCGGGCTGTTTCCATATCCCAACCCGATACTATCCCCGCTGAATTAAACCACATTCGGAAAGCTCTTAGGAATAACGGTTACCGTGCTAGGGATATACAGTCTGCCATCAATCGCCATCTTCATCCACGGCCACCCAAACCTCCAAAACCCGATTCTCCTGCAGCAATAGTCTTTCTTCCCTATATCCACCAAGTCACCGACCGCATAGGAAAGTTTCTTCGAAAACAAAACATTAAAACAGTATTCAAACCCCCCAGCAAAATCTCATAGGTTCTTCCTTCATCTAAAGATAAACTAAATACTATGTCATCTAAAGGTCTTTATAGAGTCCCTTGATCTTGTAATGCTGTATACATTGGTGAAACAGGTCGTTCAGTAAAAACCCGCATTTCTGAGCACCAGCGCTGTCTCAAGTCGGGTGTGGTTTCATCATCAGCCATCGCCGAACACCAACGCGATACTGGTCATAAGATCCTTTTTGATGAAACTTCCATCATCTGCAAATCCCTATTCTTCTTTAGCAGAAAGATTCGCGAAGCCATTGAGATTTACAAACATCCTAACAATCTCAATCGGGACGAAGGCTTTCCCTTTCCTTCTATGTGGAAAGTGCTAATTCCTAAGCCCCGCCCACCGCCACTGAACCGCGGCGGCATTTGCTGAACCGCGACGGCGCTTGCCTATAAATTCTCGCCTTTCTCCTTTCGATAGTTAATCGAGTTTCGCCTCTGACGTGGTTCACACGTTGGGTTACCGTGCTCTTCTATCCCCTTCCCTTGCAAAGAGTTTCGCCTCTGGCGTGGTTAACACGTTGAGTTACCGTGCTCTTTTGCTTTTTCATCCTAATGAAGCCCCTTACGAAAGTGGGCGAAACGTTGAGTTCTTCGATCTCAATCATGACACGGTCCCGTAAGTCGTTTGTTACTTAATTTTTTTCAATTTTTTCTACTGTAACCTATTAAAAATTTTATTCTGTTGAAAACAGATTAGAATTTGCTAATAAAAATATACAGGTTGCCATTTAAACAAAATATTTATGACGTCATAACATTTAAAACAAATGATATAAAAATCTGAAAATCAATTTAAAATACGCGCAGTAATTTAAATCGCTACAATCATTTGAGATTTTGTCTTGAAAATAAACATTAACGGGTTACGGAATTTAAGCCTTACTTAATTTCCATACTGTATAAACGAGACTAGACAGGATAATGTGATATGTTAGTAAATTGGAAAAACATCTTTCTTTTACACTAGATAAATGCTTATCTTAACACAAAAACAATACAAGAGCTCAAAACGAAGTGTGCAATAAAATTTAAAAAAAAACGTAATATGGAAAAATAGATATACAAAAATAGATCAAGATATCGGTGGAAGTAAATGTAAAGAAGTTGTAAAGATCAATATACAGAGTGAAAGTAATATTATGAATATTTTAATTGCAATTGAAAAAGCCGAATATTTACCAGAGTATTACCTATTAAGCCCAAAAATATTAGCATCAGTAATACCTTTGATTATAATATCCTTATTATTGATAGCTCGCGAGTATTAGTGGGTAAATGGGACGCTCCAAATCGCGATGAAAATGAGTTTAGTTCTCATATATAATAGTAGGGATTCGTGACAACAGTAGAAACGACGCTGTAATAGACAAGCGAATAGTTACAGCAAAGAGTACCTATGCAGTTTGTTCGATTTCGTGTTTTATAAATAAACACAAGACCCTTATCACTATATCAAATTTACGGCTAAAGTCGCCCCAGCTCTCCTCTCTTGGCATAACTAGACCGACTGTACGAAACTTGTATCTCACTGGAAGATTCTGGCTGACGATACCGACGTTGACAGTTTCTTTAATGACTAATTACTGATATGATAATGTAGTTGCAGTTGCATGAAAAAGAAAGAACGCCCGCAATGGCTAACAAAACATGAATAAGAAACGTCCATTATACTGTTACGTATGTGGCGACGTGCCATATTTAAATTTCGCGCCACGTGCACACAGGAAGTGGTAACACCCAGTGTGAGGGCGCAACCAGATTCCTCCCTGTCCGAAAAGTGGGAACACGGAAGTGACCAGTGCTCGGACAGCATCAACCGTGACAACGCGAACTGTGCATTGTAATCTTCTAATGTTGTTTCATGGTAGTAGTTATAGCTATTAACATATCTAGGAATGTTATGAGTATCATAACTGCCGCAGATGTTTTGAATCCGAGCTCGTAGAGCGAGGATTTTAAAACTTCTAAGGCAGTTATGATTCATAACATCCGTGATTTGTTCAATAGTTTATCGGTTGCTATATGGTTATGGTTGCCATGTAGGGTAATATTCTTTAACCCTACAGATAAGTTATGATCTAGTTACCAGCCTACTTTTGTATATGTAAACAAAGGCTTAATATCCTGAAACCGATAAAAAACATTAAACTTGTTATATATTTGAGGACTTTTATTATAGCAATAATAAATACCACACGTATATTAAGTCACGGCATTTAAAGGTGGTGGGAAAACTTACCACTTACAATGTGTTGAGTTGTTTCTTGGGTTTATAAATCGAATTAAAACACAAATACTTAGGCAACCCGCGGAGTGATATTATATAAGGATATTATAATCACTTATAATACCATGAGTAGTCAAAGTTATGTCGACTATTTTGCGGTGGTGTCACGAATGTCCATTGCGCTTTGGTACGATTAGGACGAGTGCGCTAGCACGAGTCCTAATCCCAAGCGCAATGGACATAAGTAGTGATACCACCGCAAAAATAATCTACTTAACTTTGACTAAGAATGGTATTCGAAGGACTATTTTGAACCAAACTACTTTTTCAAATTAGTTTTCAGTAAATCTAGCAACAAACTACGCAATTTCTATAGTAACGGAACACTAATATTGACTTTTTCTAATAAAAATCGCTGAATTGTGTGACAAATGTCATAGTTTGCCAAACAATTTAGCAGGTCGTGGTTGGAAATAGTCACTTGAATACCTTGAATTGGTCGAGTGCGACAGCACGAAACCAATTTTGAAGCAATAAACACGAATCAACACTTTGACAAAAATTCATGCAATTCGTCGGCTGCAAGCGGCATTTGAAGGACTATCTCTTCAACAAACAAAATTGACATTTCTTAGTAATTAATCAATTTTATCACGTCATCTTTGAAAATAAAAATCTGTTGACGTAAAATAAATTGTTTGTCAAATTTGAAATTTCTAATATCATATTTGATTAATTTTACAGGAAGTTAAATAAATGTCACAGGAAGAGAAAAAAATTGTCATATACAATACCGCGAGCGGTCGGCGAATTGCCGAAAATTTTTGTCAAAGTGTATGAGTGTTTATTGCTTCGATATAAATTGGTCGAGTGCGACAGCACGAGACCAATTTTGAAGCAATAAACACGAATAAACACTTTGACAAAAAATTCATGCAATTCGTCGGCTGCAAGCGGCATTTGAAGGACTATTCAACGAACAAAATTAACATTTCTTAGTAATTAATCAATTTTATCACGTCCTCTTTGAAAATAAAAATCTGTTGACGTAAAATAAATTGTTTGTCAAATTTGACATTTCTAATATCATATTTGATTAATTTTACAAGAAGTTAAATAAATGTCACAGGAAGAGAAAAAAATTGTCATTAAAACTCCGCTAGCGGAATTGTTGCACAAGTTTACGCTGATTGGTGGCAAATGACATAAATACTAAATTATGATTGGTGAATAGTTAACTTGAAGGGGGTGAGTTGAATAGTCATTAAAACTCCGCTAGCGGAATTGTTGCACAATTTTACGCTGATTGGTGGCAAATGACATAAATACTAAATTATGATTGGTGAATAGTTAACTTGAAGGGGTTGAGTTGAATAGTCAAAGGTATTACTTACGTATAAAGGCGGAAGAAATAATGCAGGCTATAAGAAGTATGAAAACTGATGGATATTTTGAGACAAAAAATTAAAAATTCAATAAAAATCTCCACTTATGGCTGTTTGAAAATTTAGCAATAATTTAATAAATGCTTACGAGCATACCCAATGCCAGAGAAGTGAAAAATAGCGCACATGGCCTTTATCAAGTTATAAAAAGCGAACAAAAAATACGAAAATTATTGAGGGAAGGATGTTACAAGTTCCACATCAAGATTGTAAGGAAGGGTGATAAAGCACAGAATCGAACAAGAGGTCAAAGAAAGCAGAGGTATGGGAATACCAATGGACGACAATAACTACAACATTTACAGCTTAGATACATTTCGCGGACGATCAAGTATGCTTCGGGAGTGATGAAAAAAGTGGAAAATGATATTGAAGAATAGGGTATGACACTAAATATGAAAAAAACATGTAGAAGCTAAATATATAAAAATTAGATCAGAAGCAATGGGTAAAAATGTAATAGCCAGAACTTTTAAAAAATAGAAAAAAATTGATGACTCGATAGTTAAAAGTGTTGTAAGCGACATACCTATGTGAAATATGGACGGATTTTTGGAGCAAAAGCAGCAGAACATTTAATCTGGGAAACATTAGAAATAAAATGAAAATTTCTGAAACTAAAGTATGATCAAAAATTATTTATCTAGTATGGCTATGGAAAAACTAGTTCGTAATTTACAATTGCAACTACGTTTACATTTAACTGTCAAACCTGAAATTTAATTTTTACGTTATTTATAGTTGCCCGGAATAGGGTTAGAAAGTTGGAGTGCGCCTTTTTGTACTTGCGTAGCAACCACTGTGTGAGGTGTGTGTCTTGGTCATGTGTTGATCTTGTTACTCTATCTTTTAAGTCTGTGGTTCTGAGTAAAGCACAGTTAATTTGATGCCCAACTGTGAATGGTCTCACCGAGCCCGATTCCAATCACCAAAGCTGCGGAAAATTCCAGTTTCCGCGGGATTCGAACCGAGGACTTGTTTAATGCAAGCCTGGCGCTTTCCCAACTGCGCTACCCGGCTTCTTCTAAACAAAATGTATGTATCGTTTTAATTGTTACTATAAGTGTTTAATACAATATAGTCGCTAAAATCAATGTATTTTTTTCGTCCCAGCATCTCCTGAAACTTCGTAGAGCCGGTCCTGCAGTGAAAACTACATTCCGAGTCAGCGAATACTTTTAACTTTTTTACAAATATTATTTAAGGTGTTTCGAGCAGAAGCAGGGTTCATCCAATCAGATCCCAATTATGCGATACTGCTGCACTAGTACTGCAACGCTTGCTCTTGTATTAAATGAATGAAGGCGTCGTTCCCTTTCCATTGGAAGCTCGGGCGAGTCCCCACATAACGCGTCAGAATAGTTATAAAAGAAGTCCGCAGTACCAGTTCCAGTCGGCTTTTGAGAATATCTCAACTTAAGATTACCTGACTTTTCCTGTCCCCAATTCCTCTCCAGACAGATCGAACTGTCTAACGGAATAAGCCTGCTACCCTTATCCGTCTAGGCTCCTAGGGAGATGACAGGTTGAACTGTCAGCCCGACGAAGCTTAAACCTCCCCGTAGCCTATCCGACCAGACCGCTTCCGATTATTCACATTCGTATAATTTCTCAGCGCAAATCCTGGCGCTTCGAGAGGGGAAATACTTCGTATAACCTAATTTCACTCATAATAAGACGTGCAGAGATCGCATCACCTGTACAGCTTGTGAGCGGCCAGAATCCAGAGACAGCTCCCCGAGAAACTCACCTGTAGGATCCGTTCTAGGCGCTTAAAAGCATCGTCCAGAGGTCCGAAGATCGTGCCCGTGTTCAACAAATTCATTGCCGGCCGACTGCTTAAAACATCGCTTCTCGGCTAACAAATGAACGTCTTCCGCCTGCAAGATTCAACGTTGCGTTCGGCCCAGGAGTTAAAGTGTTAAACAATAACGACGAATCCAGGTAACCTATAAAAGTTGCTAATTGCAAAGGCAAATTAAAGCCGATAACAGCTGTCAACAACTCAGCGCCGACGGTCGACTTTGACGGAACAAAAGAGCTACTAGAACCATTTTCCCAAGAAGCAACGTGCGTGCCGGCGTACGAGTGAAAGAACCTACGCGGCCCATTTCCTGAAAAATCGGCGTGGGTCCTAGCGGACCGTTCACGAGCCCGCAGCACGCTCTAGCATCGTGGGTTGCAGCACGAACCAGGAAGCCAGACACAGTTCCAGGAAAACTTACCAATTAAATAATGTATAATTCATTTCCTACTAATCCATGTATATATAGCTAAAACCATTATATTTGTTTCTGGTAATTATCTGGTGTTTTTACTAATCGATCATATACAGTGTGTTTCACTTTACATGGAAGCACCCCTGTATTTTCTTTGTTTTTGTATGAATCGATTTGAATTTTTTACCAGTTGTACAACTCACCAAGAGGCATCTATTCATGTCCTTGAGCGCAAATGACGTTATTATGCTGGCCTACTACGATCAAGAACATGGGTCCTATTGTCAATATTTTGCATCGCGTTAGAGTTACAGCAAAAAGTTATTAAGAAAAGTTGTTTAGAATCAAAAGAATACCCCAAATACCGATTTTCGTTTAATAATTCGAATTTTTAATTTTCATCCATAAATTTGTCAAAGTCCCAAATTTCAACTTTTAATTTGGTATCAAATGGTGCCATGGAGAACTAACATTTTCATTATTGCTGCAAACGTCGTTAACTTTTAATAACGGCTGAATTACGTTTAACTGTTGCTGAAAAAGTAGAAATAATTAGAATCACTTGTGATAATGCAAGATCCAATAGAGAAGTAGCTAGAATATTTAATGGAATGCATCCAGGGCGTGCACCTATTTTTCCTGGCACTTAGTTTCTGACGATGCAGGCAGCGGCAAATTTTCGATGGTGCAATAGTTACATCTAATGCCATATCTCAGGAGGATTAGCGTCATAAACCGCCAAAATCATTTCCTCCAAGGGACACTCTCGAACTATTCTTCTTGGTCTGGGCTTAAAAACATTTCCAGTTAAATTAAAAAGTTGATGAATTTCTGAAACAGTTCCAGGATAAATAGGTGCACGCCCTGAATGCATTCCATTAAATATTCTAGCTACTTCTCTAGGGATCTTGCATTTTCACCAGTAATTCTAATTATTTCCACTTCCTCAGCTACAGTTAAGCGTAATGGAGCCATTATTAAAAGCTAATGACGTTTACAACAATAATGAAAATGTTGGTTCTCCATGGCACCATTTGATACCAAATTAAAAGTTGAAATTTGGGACTTGGACAAATTTATGGATAAAAATTAAAAATTCGAATTATTAAACGAAAATCGGTATTTGGGGTATTCTTTTAATTCTAAACAACTTTTTTTAATAACTTTTTGTTGTAACTCTAACGCGATGCAAAATATTGACAATAGGGCCCATGTTCTTGATCGTAGTAGGCCAGGCTAATAACGTTATTTGCGCTCAAGGACATGAATAGATGCCTCTTGGTGAGTTGTACAACTGGTAAAGAATTCAAATCGATTCATACAAAAACAACGAAAATACAGGGGTGCTTCCATGTAAAGTGAAACACACTGTATTTGAGTGAACGTATTTCTCAGATTTGAGCTTTACCCGAGGTGTAAATTTTGACGCCCTTAGTAAGGGGGTAAAACGTAATCCAGAATGCCCTTTGCAGGGACATTTTCATATAACGTCACATGTCGCCCTTCACAGGGATGTAGAAAATTACGTAACGCCACAGTACAAATTATCGATAATTTGCACTAGTCATCTAATTAGTGACGCGGATGAATGAATTAACGAGATTCCCACTGTCCCTACCTACTAACTAGGGAAACCACTGCCAATTTAGCCAAATTAGCGGTTAACTTTCGTTCGGTGAATAGTTTGCAAAATACCCCTCTTGCATACCAAATTGATTTTAATTTTGTCTCGTGCACTCGACAAAATTATCGACAATTTGGCATGCACTAAGGATATTACTAATGAAAACTTGGGAAAATTCAAGTATTATCTTTCAACGTCCACCATGCGGTAAGCGAACTTTTGTACATTTCCATGCACTGATCTTGAAGGAATTATGTAGTCCCTCAAGTGAGCTTAATTTACATGCAACAGTTTCTTCATGGTTGAAAATATATTCCTGGAATAATTTTAATGGCAGTTTTGGTGCGACGGCATGCCATGTGACTACAGTTCGAAAACGGATATGCCGCCATTTTGTAACCAAGTTTCATAGTTTCCAACTTCACGTTGATGCCAACTCGACTTTGCTGTCAACTCGTCTTTGCTGCTAACACTGGACATTAACACTACCGGGTGAACAGGCTAGTTAGTTCCTCTACGTCTACGTTATTTGCTTTCTGTTTTCACCTAATTCAATTTTCTTGCTTACGTCATAAAAATTAATATTAAGTACAATAGTCTTTATTTGCTGACTTTTAGTGCCACTTTCCTTGCCGTTTATAACATTTGTCACTGGCGTGATTTTCTTGTTATTTTAGCACATTACTAAAATGTTCGCATATTATTGCCATAAAGCTTGAACTTCATTCGTTATTTAAATTATTGGCGTTATTTTGGGAAGTAAATCTTAAAATTTAATGCGTTTATGTTCACGCCTATGCAATTGCAATTTGTCTGTATTAATATTTCGTTCGTCAAAAAGACGAAGGAAGTATTGTAATCAGAAAAAATCACCTTCCGAGATGTCTGAAATCTTCTTAATCTCTTGCACTTTTTAGGAAGCATTTCAGAACACGTAACTTAATATCAGTTCACAAATGAACACAATTTGCGATTGTATTAAAAAATTAAATAAAGTACACAGCTATAAATACAAAATATTTGTGTCGTGTTATGCTTATTCTAGTTAACTCTGCGACTTAGTGAATTACTCGGCTTAATGGCGAGACCTACATCTGCAAAACTCTTCGTTATTAAACAATAACGCTGAAACTTGACCCAGTGCAGAGACACCAATGCTGATACTTGCGTAAAAAGTGACTTGCAAGACCACATTTAGATTTCCCTTAAAATTTAACACAATTGTCTGATTTATGGTCGAACGTTAGTTTGAACATTTTGGCCAAGGCCGCGATGGAAAGGTGACGCCGCGTCCAAAACAGCATACAAAGGTTCGAGGCTAAACTCGTCGTCTATTCTATATGGCTCGCTTCCTGCATATGGCCTTTGAACTTGCACTTACTACCCCAGATTAAGTAGCACGTTCCGCTCATTAGACATATGGCTTCTAGCGTGAGTGGACTGCTTACAGAGCCCGTTGTAATTGATAGGTGTCGCCAGTTAGCGTTGGATAGGTCAGAAACGACCTGTTGTTGCTGAGATAGCAAAACGCTCACGTGGTTCGATGTCTTCAAAATTGGTTCCTCTGCCAAGGCCGGATACTTCTCCATCATGATGTCCGCACTGGTTGTGATATTTACTGGCATGGCCTTGCTAAATGTTGCGATTATTGGAATTGCACTGAGTGATCTTGAAAACAGTGTGGGCTGCCTAGTTTGGATGTGACACTCCGGAGTGATCTTATTCCTGTGCTATTGAGAACCACTTCCTCTCGTACATTGTTACATATAAGGCATTTACGATAATTGGAGCGGGGCAATTCATGCGGTGAACTCCGGTAATCAGATGATGACCTGTCGGTAAATGTACCGTAAGCACCCGTAAGGTTGATTATCGAACGCGCGACACCCATTTTATGAACAAAAAATGTTAGGTTATAATCTCTGAATTAAGAATATGAATTAATGTTAGGAATATTTAAAAAAAACTCTGTTTTCGGGGTTGTCTGTCATATAGCCAGTAGTTTTATCTACAATAGGCAACAGAAAATATGATTATGATATTCGATTATTATTATATTGCCACTTACTTAAATTATTAAACACAATAATATTTCCATCCTTATCAAAAACAATTTTATTGTTTTCATCCATTATGGGTTGTAGTACCCTGCTCATTTTTTAGAACAATTTACGATATTCGTTAACCTCTTCGTGTTCTTGAAATACTTTTATAGGTTATGTTTACACATTTACCACCTCGTTTACCCGATCCATGAACGGTGTATCAGGTAGATGTATCGGATACATTAACCGCAATTATAGAACGCGATACGCTACATACAAGTGTATTATCGAACGCTGTTGGTATATACCGCGTTGGAGCGTTCCAATTATCGTAAACGCCAATAATTGCTGCACCGACCGGTGGATTTATTGGCTATGCACATCCAGGTGTTGTTGACTTTGTATAATTCTTTCCATATAATGGTTGTACAGTTATAGCGATGTGTTTTACATGGTACTTTCTCTAAACGGTGGTACAGCTCGTCGATTGTGCAGTTGAGATTATTTTCGATACTGCTTACTGCCGTAGGTGTATATACATAGGTGTGCTCTTTTATTATTGATGTGCTGACTTTAAATTTGTACTGTGAAACGTCGAAGTACTTCTGATGATTGTAATCAATGGCTAAGAAGCGCAGACCGACTTCTAAGGTCAGATACTGTCCGTTGTCGATCCTCCTGGGAATTATGAGTTTTATGACCTCATATTTAGTAGCCTCTGTGATGTGGGCATAACCAAATATACTGATGGGTTTCCTCGGTCTACACGATGTTCATTTGTACACTAGTGACGGAAGTATTATTAAATTCGGTGGCGACTTTATGGACAGCTGATCGATCGATGTTGCGATTTGAGCTGGTGATACCAACAAATGCGTGAAGCTATACAGTGTGTCCACAGACTTATTCTCAACGTGGGGATCTCCTTTATTACGAGAAATAGATATTTGGTTAAATGAGATGAAATACTCCTCAGGTAAAGCTGTACCAAACCCCATAAATAAACTCTGAATATTTAACGTAGTTCAGGTTCAGGCGCTGTAGCAAAAAAGTGAATTTTTGACTTCTCGATTTTTTTAAATAACTCGTATCAGCGTGGCTCTGATGGTTAGAGCATCGGACTGCGGCGCGGAAATCTGGAGTTCAAATCCCAGATCGATGCCTGGCGGGCGGCCTACCCAGTCGCTTTAAATAATTGGGAACCTGCGTTCGAAAGAACAAGGGGTAATAATGCGGTTGTCTAATGCGTGGTGCTCACCACATCACCACGTGTCATGAATTTGACACGCGACAGCCGGGAGTGAGAGCGAGGATACGGAAGCTCTAACCTTCCGCCTTGCAGGCCAAGCTCCTTCATGGGGTGTTAGTGCCTCACCATTATTATTATTATAAGAGGAAGTCGAATTTAATTTGCACATTATTAAGGCACCTTTTTAATAGGAATGTAGTGGTGTATTCAGATTTTTGAAAACTGTTTTCGTAGTTGAGTTACAGCGGTCAACTTCAGTTTTTCTTATGGGGCTCATAGTTGGCTATGACACCATTAAAATGATATTCTTTTTTAGCTTTTCAAAAGTGTCTAACTTGTTATACATATTACGAAAACTAACGGCGAAGAATGAAAAACTTCTTTTTAAGTTTACCAGTTGAGAAGGCTTAGAAAACAAAAAACAATCTAAGCAACTGTCATTGCAATTGTTGGTTTATAGTTGACATTAAGTTTATTTCGTTTGTAATTTACCTGTTCAATAGGAAAATAGTGCAATAAAATCTAAATAAGGAAACAAATGGCAAAAAATAAAAACTACTTTTTAAAATTCCAAATTATTGAAGACTTTCATAACAAAGAAATAAATAAAACTTATAACAATTATTTCTTAAAAACATACTAAAAATATTTAGAATTTACATTAAATAAAATTGTAATAGAAAATTACAAAAGAAATTCAAACACTTGGCCATTATTTTCCAAACATAAATAGGATCTACGAATAGTAGAAAAAATTTAAAATACGCCTTGGAATAGCTCGAAATGCTCGAATCAAGATTTCACGAAGTTCATTTACATTATTGTAGGTGCGAACACCATAGAAATAAGTCGAGCAGTGTCAGATCAGGAGATCTTGGTAGCCATGCAACCGGGCCACGAGTTCCGATACTTCCGATCCACCTATTACCAAAACGCTAGGTGAGGAAATTGGTTACAACTCTTGAATTATGTGTTGGGGCACCATCCTCATGAAACCAACAATTATGAGCCTGTGTTAACGGTAATTCATCCACCAAGTCTTCAATGTTGTTTTGTAGTAAATTCAGATAAACGTCAGACGTTAGCGTTTCATTAAAAATTACAGGACCAATCAATCGTGGCCCTAGTATACTACACCAGTCATTAAATCCAAAACGCACTTAATGTCGAGCAGGTCTGAGCACATGAGGGTTTTCTGTATACCAAAATCGTAAATTTTGTCTATTGAATAAACCGTTGTTTGCGAATCTAGTTTCGTCGGGCCATAATATTTGAGACGGAAAATGATCATTATCATCGCATTACCTAGTGTAGCATTCGCAAAATTTTGGTCGTCTTTCATTATCCCCGGGTCTTAAAGATTGACGTACATTATATTTACATGGATGATATTTATGGGATGCCAAAATCTTATTTGTTGATGTATTTGGATTTTCAACAACTGCTTGTAAGACGGTAGTTTTGAGTTCTTCACTTATGCACTGCTTTCTATATGGCTTAGTAAATGATATATACTCTATTAAATTTGCCCTTAAATTTCTGTAAGTAGACGAATGAGGTTGTCTTCGTTCTGCATACTGGTTAAGTACATTTCAGCAGCTCTCGTTGCATTTTTATGTGTAACAAGACAGCATAGCAAATTTATTACTATTACTAAACGGCTCCATGACAGGATAATTATTTTAAATAAGTAACTAATTAATTTAAGACATAAATGGTAGGGATGTCGTACCCGGTCTAAAATTAAACCCGGGTACCCGAAAACAAAACCCGGGTACCCGAAATATATAACAAAAATTTTAGCTTACATCGAAACATCTGAGGTAGCTACAATTTCTTTCTTTACGCCGCGAGTTTTAAACTGAACTAAATTGAAATAAATTGAAACTGCAAGTCGTCTGTTATTTTCATACTTCCAAATGCTATCAAAATCAAATAGGTGGCTTTTTATTCGAAATTCGTAGCAGCATCAAAATCACACAGAGGATGGTTATGTTCATCCCATACTTACGCGATTTAATGGTACTATTGACGGGTTGAATATTTCCGTGGAGCGGATTTATTATATGAAACAAGAAACATTAGGTGGTGTGGGATGGGGTGATTCTGGTTATTACTGCATGGTTATGTTTTTCTAGAGCTTATCCATATTGTTTTTAAGTTTTTATCATCTTCTCCGAAAAAGGCTGACTTTCTAGAAATTACATAATTTACTAGTCGGGTACCCGGGTCTAGAAAATATACCCGGGTCGACTATTACCCGGGTCGACCCGGGTACCCGGTTCCCGCCGACATCCCTAATAAATGGCGATTTAGATTTTTTTTGCACTATTTTCTTACAGAACAAGTGAATTACAAACGAAATAAACTTAATGACAACTATAAACAAACAATTACAATGATAGTTGCTTAGATTGTTTTTTGTTTTCAAAGCCTGCTCAACTGGTAAACTTAAAAAGAAATTTTTAATTTTTCGCCGTTAATTTTCGTATTATGTATAACAAGTTATACATTTTTGAAATGCTAAAAAATCTCATTTTAATAGTGCCATAGCCAACTATGAGCCCCACAAGAAAAACTAAAGTTGACCGCTGTAACTCAAGTACGAAAACAGTTTTCAAAAATCTGAATACACCACTAGATTCCTATTAAAAAGGTGCCTTAATAATGTGCAAATTAAATTTGATTTTCTCTTAAAATGAACGAGTTATTTAAAAGAATCGAAAAGTCGAAAATTTACTTTTTTTGCTACAGCGCCCTTAAATATCCAAAGTTTAATTATGGGGTTTGGTACAAATTTACCTAAGGAGTAGTTCATCCGACTTAACCAAATCTCCATCTCTCGTAATAAGGGAGATCCCCATGTTTAGAATGAGTCTGTGGACACACTGTATGTTTTTGAAATCAGAATTAAAAACTCCATTAGTTGGTTATGTTTTTTCTAATTTAATTCTTTATTTATCTATTTATAACTCAGCGTGTTTATTTTATTTTTCTTGGTTGCAAACAATTTTCTGCAAACAAATTGGTTGCCAAATTTTACCAGAACAGTTCTAAGAAGGTGTCAAAGTACCTGAAACAAGGAGGTCATTTTGAAGAAGTACGGTAATAAATTAGTTATTTATTTAGAATAAGAATAACAACAGGATACAGTCCCAATTACAGTTATTCATACAAAAAAAAAAAGATTTTATATGAGAAGTCAAACAAATTAATGTAGATTATTAAATAATATAATGATTTAGACTAAATTAAGGTTAAAAGTAAGCCATCAATTTACGTCACAAAACAAAAACAGAGAACGCAAAAAAATAACAAATGCAATAAATGATATAGAAAAAATAATTAATATACAAACAACATTTTTGTTTATTTGCAAAGCAGTCTTAGTACGCTCTTTAAAGATAATAATGAAATATTAAAGATGTCTATATCAGAAGACACATCATCTACTGAGCGGCATAGTCTTCCAAGTAGTGAATTCTGTCCATAATTTGTACGATGACACGATATTTGTAGAATTGATTGATCTCTAGTTAAGTGTTGTGAAACTCGTATATTAAATAATCCCAACAACTCAGGACAATGTATTTCAGAATTAAAAATTTTATAAACAAAAATCACTTCTTGCTGCTTTCTACGACATTCGAGGGATGAAGCACCGACAAGATTTAATCTTTCAGGATAACTAAATGCAGATTTGCAAATATTCATTTTAAATAAAATAAAATTGATCATTTTCTTTTGCACATTTTCTATTCTTGTTTTGTGACATTGGTAATATGGTGACCACACAATACAACAATACTCCAGTGTGGATCTTACTAACGAATAGTAAAGCAGCAACAGCGCATGCATATCTCTAAAATCATGGCAACTCCTAATTATAAAACCACACATTCTTATTGATCTAGCTATAATGGTATCTATATGTCTATTAAAACTTAAGTTGACGGCAAATAAAATCCCTAAATCCGACACTTCGTAAATTCTGTCAAGAATAGTGTTATGCAAAATATAATTGTAATGAGCAACGGATTTTTTCCTATTAAATGAGATTATGTGACATTTTGAAATATTAAGTTCCATATCATTTAATTCACTCCACTTTTCAAGTTTATCAATATCATTTTGCACTCTTAAATGATCTTTGATATTTTGTACTCTAGCGTACAGTTTTACGTCATCTGCAAACAAGAGGCATTTGCAATATTCAAAATCGGTTGCGATGTCATTTATAAATAACAGAAACAAATAAGGACCCAGGTGAGACCCCTGAGGTACACCAGAAGTACAGTGGAAGGGTCTGGATAAGTATCCTTTAATCCTTACTTGAGAGTGCCTACCCGATAAATAACTACGAAACCAACTTATGAGGGGATATCCAAATCCTAAGGACTGTAACTTACTAACTAGAATTGCATGATTGACTCTATCGAATGCCTTTCTGAAGTCTGTATATATGGCATCGACCTGAAAACCAGCTTCTAAGGACTCATGTAAATACTCACTAAATAAAGCAAGGTTTGTGCAGGTTGATTTGCCCTTTGAGAATCCATGTTGTTGTGGAATAATTATATTTTGGGTTAGCGGAGAAAGTTTTGTTAAAAGTAGTTTCTCAAAAGTCTTAGCTATAACATTAAGTCCTGATATAGGCCTATAATTCTCAACGTTGTTTCTATCTCCCGCTTTATATATTGGCGTTACAAAACTGTTTTTCCAAAGATCAGGAAAAACTCCACTAATTAATGATAGATTAAACAAACGGGTAATAGGCAAAGTTAAGGTCGGACTACAGCATTTTAGAAGAACAGAATTAATCATATCAGGACCAAACCCCTTGTTAATAGCTATAGACGATAACGCATCAAAAACCTCGTCTTCGGTAAAAGTTAATGAAGATAAGTAAAAATTTGAATTACCAGAAGAAAAAAGTGCAGGTTGATGATTATATGTGTGCACTGTGTAAAATGAGGCAAAGAAATCTGCAAATAAGTTTGACCATCAGTAGCATTTATACCATTAAATATCATTTTATTTGGAATCGCTGGTTTAATACGTTTCCCATTCACAAAACTCCAGAAGGACTTCAGATTGTTATTCTTTAGGTTTTCCTGGGTATTGACAAGTAATCTATTATAATCAGATTCAATGGATGCTTTACACAATCTGCGACATTCCTTAAATAAGTTATAATTACGTGAGCGAGTTGCGATATTATTCGTTTTATACGCTTTATACAACTTAGACTTTCGCTGTATCAGATTTATTGTTGCTTTGCTAAACCAAATCGGAAATGTATTTGTTAAATTATAATGTTTTGGTACATAAGTTTCAATTGCATGGAAGATTATATCATAAAAACTACTGATCGACTCGTTTATATCTATGCTATCACTAAATATAACAGACCAATTAACTATTTCGAAGTAATCATTTAATAAATCGTAATTAGCAGACTTAAAGTTATAATCCCAAGTTATTTTATTGCGCAGACAATTTTCATCTTTATAATTGATATTTATTAGCAATGGAGGGTGGTGGCTGTCAATATTGGTAAGGGCAAAGTCGGGCAATTGTTAGAACTATTAAAGTTTTATTATTTATTAATTTAGTTTTCCACTTTTAGTAACAAAAAATTAAATAAAAAGAAAATCTTTAAAGGGCTTTACGTAGAACTTCCCTCGCAAGTGGACGTTGTGACACTAATTAATTTTAAAAAATCAAAGAAAGATAGGGATAAAAACATCTTTACGTTCGTAATAATACTGAAACAATAAAATGAAACACTCGGTAATGCGAATTAAATCAATTTCAAATAAAAACCATTACCGGCGATAGGATTCGAACTACAGCGATTGCGAACGCGATATTAAATCCGGCCGTCTAATCCACGGGCCTATCGAGGACCTCTCCCGGCTTTGCGATGCGTGGCTGTATTTAACAGAATGGACTTATTAGTAAACCTTTTGACTCTTTTACAATATTACCCTGTATCTGTTGGCTCCCATTTTCGCTTGATCTATGTACAAATTATTACTTTTATCTATTTCTCAGTTAAAGGCAAAAATAAACAAAATTGTATTGTTTAAGATGCTCACCCTGTATATATTTGCCCGAAATTTTCTCAGTTTTCTGCCAGGTAGCGTCTTCTCCCTAGAAATAGTTTTTGGATTATATCGCCAACAGGCAGACAGACAGACGGAATTGAGAAAACCTGTATTTTGTCAGCTAGGGACCCTGAAACCTGAAGAAATCTCGGAAGGTGATTTTTTCGTAAGTACAATACTTTCTTCGTCTTTTAGACAAGGGAAGTAATACTAACGAAAATATAGCAAGCCGATAGAACTTTTAATTGTAATTTCAAAAATATATAGTTTCTAAGGTTTAACACATAGTAAAATATAACAAAGAGTAAAATAAAAAAACCGACTGTATAGTGTATACTCTGGCTAGTATTAAGATCTTACACTCGTCATTATAGCCATATTCTGAACTTCGGAATGGTGACTTATTCCACTTCCTCATAATGATGTAGTATTTACACGTGTACCCTTGTACATTTTCGTCCATAGAAGCACTACTGGATTTTTTTTTTAATTTGGTGGAGGTGACGGTGATTTGGTATTAGCATACATTTTTCCAAACTCTTGCTTGATTGCTGCAGTGTGTATTGTAATATTATTATTTGCATTGAAAGAGAAAATAATTTTGTACCACACTGTATAGAATCTGGTCCTCTATACGAACATGAAACTTTTGTTCGCATCTTTTAAACTAAAACAGATTTCAAGAATCCTTTATTGCAAATTTGTTCGTGTGCGGGCTGAACTGTAATTAAAAATTCAAACGTAGGAAATGAATAAATAACGTTTGTGAATTTTTTATGATCGTTAAAAACGGGAGAAAGTAGGTCTGCTTATCATCATTGATAAATGGTTTTTCCGTTGATCGTTTATTTATGGGTTTCATTAATGTATAGAGAATCGTCTATTAATGAACCTTATTAATGAATTATTTTTTATTAATGAACGATTTTTAAAAACCTGCTAACTTCGAATTTGACATAGACTTACAGTGCCACCAACATAAACAGTGCCAACGTAAGAAAAAAAATCAACCATTTATGGTCACCCGGTACCATTAATGTAAAAATGTTAAGTGTCAAATTCTTTTCATGGAATAAAATTAGATTTTCTTCAAATTAATAATATAAGATCAACGGAAAAATATTGTAACTAACTCCTATGTTAATCGGCGATTAATAATCTCTACAAATAAAATGTCTCGTTTATTAATCGCTCTCATTAACATACTTGTTTATTGAATAACTATAAACAATCTACCTTTCATATGAAAATTAAATTAATGAGGTTTCAGTACATAATACCAAAACCTGAACCAAAATAACGATATATTCTAGGTTAATATAGTGAGAACTTAATACGGGGAGTTTCTAAGGGAAGGCGAACAAGCACAACTGATGCTTTTTTCTTTGCAATTTGAACTTAATAAAATCGATTTTAATTCCCTTTAGTGGTGCCCAAATGCTGTTAAAATGCATATGGGCCAAACCAATTTAAAGAGTTAATCGAACTATGCATGTTGTACATACTTGTTAATGTATTACTACCAACATAGTAGCTAACTGCTTCAAAATATGACTAAAAGTTGCCTTTTGACGCGTTCATAAAAATTTCGCTTTTAAAACAGATGCCCAAATAGAAAAATAGCTCTATCCAAATATTTAGCCTAACGTCAAACTATACGGATGTTCTCGGAACGTCGGATAGATTATGAAGTGATGAAATCATTGTATAACACCTCCCGGTTGGTTTTCCTTTGTGGTAAACAGTGGAAAATGGATAATCGCCTCATTTAGAACAATTGTGACTATTACGCCAATTTAAATTTATGACTCTTAAAAAAAATCTCTCGTTGACGCTTTGATCAATCTAGATTTCCTACACAGCTGTGTAAACAGCCAATTTATATTACATTAAAATATTCAGGACAGTTTGTAATAAATTTTACATTGTTATAAAGGAACATATGCCTTTTATTCGTGAAAAATCATAACAATTACACCAGAATAAATCATTTAAAAACAGATTTCCCAGTACAATAGAATTTGATGAAATAACATTCACACAGTACGTCAATTTATTGTAGCGGTCAAGCTACACAATAGCAAAGCAATGTGTTTATTTAAGTAGCTTCCCAGCAGCCACATAAACAAGGTTAAGCCAACTTATTGTTTTGTGAGCCAACTTCAGCCGTGTTTTTATCAGCACGCATGGCGTACTTCGGTGTTATCAAATAATTTACTATTCAAAAGCAATTTACAAAATAATAAACCTCACCCGTGGCTATGCATTGGGTAAATTAATTCTCCTGTAGGTTTTGGCTTGTAAAGTCACTATTCATTTTAACTCATTTTGTAAGAGGTAAGGTCCCGCCCCGATTTATCAGTTCGTAATCGGAGCTGACTGAAGATAGATCACAGATCACAGAACAATACCTAAAATAGATTGCAAATTACAACCGCTGTGTCGTGCTACCAACTTAACGGCTGCAATTTGCCGGACTAACCGAAAAATAACTATGAACTCCAATGTTGTATAAAACGAGTATAAAAATAACATTTAATTGTGTGTAAGTGTAAGCTAATTAACAAAGAGGATATATACTATCTTTGCTAATTAAGTATGGGCATTAGATACATTTTTGGACAGTTCATAGCGTATAACCTTAAAAGTTGGCAATTACGATATTTATTTAAAAAATCAAGTATAGACAGCAAAAACAGTTTTTGCACATTCAGCGCATACTCTCAACGTTACATTAATGTAGAAACATGTCAAACTTAATGTTTTCAAATGAATGATATACTATATACTGGAACTATATGCTTTCGGGGAAATAGATGATTACAGTTTTACTTAACATATTGAAAGAACCACCACGTCTCAGAGCAGAGAAATTTGGTCGATTTGATTTGGGAACAATGGATCCACATGATTTTAATTTTAATTTTCGTTTTGATAAAAAAAGATTTACATGATTAGTAAATATTCTTGATATTCCAGGTACCTACGGTAACTACCATTAATGGTTATGTTGGTAGTGGAATCGGAGGTTTATGTATTTTGCTTTGAAGACTAGCTTATCCAAACAGATTGTCTGATTTGTAACAACTGTTTGGATTATCTACTCCTTATATATCACTGATAGCAATTCAACCAGCAAACATGATTTTTCAAAACACGGAACATCTTTAAAACGATTGAATTAATTTGCCTTGGTTGATTCTCGAAAGATTTTAGTATTATTCACAAGCAGTCACAAACAAGCGTGGACTCGTACGCCACTGCTGGGGTTTTATAGATAGCACTGCAAGACTAACTACAGACCTTCCATACAAAAACAAGAATTTTATTCCGGACACAAAAGACATCATTCCATAAAATAACAGAATGTGTTGTGCTCTGGTGGAATTATTGTTAGTCTGCACGGTCCTTACCCAGGACCGAAGCATGATGCATTTTTAGAGATACCAATTTGTATACACAACTGGAAGAGTGTGCTACGTTTATAACTGAGAAAATTTTTTGTCTGTATGCGTACAGTGGGTATCGCATTCACGAATTACTCATTAGACGAGACACAAATGCACATCTGAATGCAGAATAGCAAAATAGTAAACTGGTTCGCATTTGTAGATTTTCGAAAAAAATCAAAAGAAACTCTTACAAGACGTAGCCCACATGTACCGTTGCGGCCAACTCAAAGTGCACGGCAGATTTTTAGCTTGTAATACGATATTCTAATCATAGACGTCGAGTTTTGAGGTTTACGTTTGTCATCAACTGTCATAGAACTGAAAACTCGGAAAATTCCCAGACATTTGTCAGAAGCAGAGAAAATGCGAGCAATTTATTGCAAAACTGGAAGAGAACTGGTCACTGAGTCGAGTCGCAACAGATTTGCATGTGAGCAAGAGCTGCACTTTCAAAATTAAAAATCGTTGGCAGCAAAGACTTCTGCAAGAAAAGTTTTTTTAACACCAGAGAACAAAAAATGGGCACTCTTTTAGTTTACACCCCCACATACACCTGGTTTACGATTTTTGTATTTCGCTTAAATGTGGGGGTGTAAACTAAAATAATGTGTACGGGCACCCTATTTAGTTTACACCCCCACCTACACCTGGTTTACGATTTTTCTATTTTGCTTAAATGTGGGGGTGTAAACTAAAATAATGTTTACGGGCAGCTTATTTAGTTTACACCCCACTTTTTTCCATGGTTTTGTATTGAAGCATTATGATTTTAATTGCGAGGTTAGGTTAGGTGAGTTTAGGTTAGGATAGGATAGGATAGGTTAGGTTAGGTAAGGTAAGTTGAATAATTTGTTTTACTTAATTTTCAATAAAACGTTTGGGGTGTAAACTAATTTAGTTTAACATAGACTATAATTTAGTTTACACCCCCACATACAACTGATTTCTGATTTTTCTATTTAGTTTAAGTGTGGGGGTGTAAACTAAAAAAGTACCCATAGACTATAATTTAGTTTGCACCCCCTAAATGTGGGGGTGTAAACTAAAAAAGTACCCAAAAAATGAAGAGTACAATTTGCAACCGACTATTTGAATGAGATCCACGACTTTTGGAACACGACTGTTTTTTCAGGTGAAAGGGTATTTCAATCATTTACCAATTGACGATTAAGGGTGTGTAGACCACAAAATTCAAGATTTGAGGAGCAATATTATGTTCAACCCTTAAGGAGTAGTGAATGATTATCTGTAAACGTATGGGGATGGATCAATGCTCACGGATCTGAGGCATGCTATAGAATTAATGGTCGACTGAATGCTGAAAATGATCGCAACATTTTGCAAAATGTGATGCTGCCATCTGTAAGACAGGTCTTTCTTAATCAATTTACTTTTCAACAAGCAATATATTACCTAATTAATTAATTTTGTTTATGTTAACGTAATTGATAACATTATTTTCACAGGATAACTGTCCTGTGCATACAGCAGGGGATGTTGATTGATGGTTTGATGAAAATAATATCAATTTATTAACATGGCCTGCAAGAAGTCCGGACTTGAATGCCATCGAAAATTTTTGGGGCTATTCAACTACAAAAATTTATACCAAGGATTTTGCACCAAACGAAACCGATTAATTATGGGAAAGAATAAGAAATGCTTGTAAGGAACTGAGAGAAGGATACAATATGGAAACATTGGTCAACTCTATGCGAAACAAACTGCAGAGCGTAGTAGCAATTGAATACTGATACATATTTATTAAATACTTACATATTATTATATAGTTTGTTCACTTGTGAAACTTTGCTAAAATACAAACATTAAAAAAGTAATACCTATTCTTATAATCACGAGCAACGCCACTGGAGAAACCCCCATTTAATAAGCTGAAAAATCGAAAAAATAACCATAGTAACAAAAAACCGTGCACTTTGAGGTGTCCGTAACTGTACCAGATTGCAACAATATTGGCAAATTGTTATACAACATCTCAATATTTCGACATTCAGCCACCTTCACTTAAGGCTGGCATTTACACTTGACAATTTCTTGCATTTAGTGCCAACTTATTTCCATTATTTTGAGACCAAGGCTATAGATGGAAACATGATCAATATTTTATATAATTCTTGTATGTCTTACCTATCCATTGCCACAAAGAAATTTTGGAATTTCTCAATATTGATTATGTTCTGGCTAAAAAACGTTAGAAGTGTTTTCAGTAAATAAATGCTGATAAAATGACGAAATATTGAAAATATTAAAAATTCTCTCTGGCAATGGATAGATACATGATTGATCCATCATAATCAGTATCGAGAATTTTTTTATCTTTTGAATTGATCATAAAATTATGGAAATGGTTTGACAAGAATTGATAAATATTTGGGAAATTGTGAACAATTTAAGGAAAGAATGTAGGCAACACGTCGCGCGCAGATAAGCCGACTACAGAATTCATGCTGAGATAAGCAGGCAGATTATAGTTTTACGAAACTAATACTTCTCTCTATAGTGATACTTAGGTAGTATGGTTTTTTAAATTGTGCGTTTAGGTTTAGTTCAAGCATATAATGGAATAATACGGATGGGGCCACAATTATACCGTGTGTCCACAGAAGTACGCACCATAGCGATAAGATAATGCTAATAGAATATAAATATCAACCAGTGCTATGACCACCGTCCCTTTTCTTGTACCATTTATAACAATATTGTTTCATACAGTGGCGAGTCAGAAGCCAGAAAACAACGTGTTAGCGTGCCGGCGATCACAGCGTTAGCCGATCTTTCTATTCTATTTAGTTATCCCTATGTTGCGTCCTCCTGTGGACACACGGTATATAACAGCAATGAGATAACATGAATAACAAAATAAAATACTTGAGTAAGAAAGAGATGGCCATACGAAAAAGTTATTTTAGTAGGCATGTTTAGTTGACAAATGTCATAATTAAATCAAGCTCAAGCCTTCTCGAATATTTGCTACTATGTTTATCTCTTTTTTACTCAAGCAATACGAGTTATTTTTTGTTCATGTTATCTCATTGCTGTTATATACCGATGGGGCCACAATTATATATAACAGCAATGAGATAACTCGTATTGCTTGAGTAAGAAAGAGATAAACATAGTAGCAAAGATTCGAGAAGGCTTGAGCTTAATTTAATTTTGACATTTGTCAACTAAACATGCCTACTAAAATAACTTTTTCGTATGGCCATCTCTTTCTTACTCAAGTATTTTATTTTATTATTCATGTTATCTCATTGCTGTTATACCGTGTGTCCATAGGAGGACGCACCATAGGGATAACCTAATAGAATAGAAAGATCGGCTAATGCTGTATCGCCGGCACGGTAAAACGTTGTTTTCTGGCGTCTGACTCGCCCCTGTATGAAACAAATGTCACTTGTGACAGTTTATATGTGTGATTTAATGAGATTTTATATTGTTATAAATGGTACAAGAAAAGGGACGGTGCACACAGCACTGGTTGATATTTATATTCTATTAGCATTATCTTATCTCTATGGTGGGTACTACTGTGGACAATGAGATTTGATATTGTTATAAATAGTACAAGAAAAGGGACGGTGGTCACAGTACTGGTTGATATTTATATTCTATTAGCATTACCTTATCTCTATGGTGCGTACTCCTGTGGACACACGGTATATAATTGTGGCCCCTTCCGTATAATTGTGGCCCCATCGGTATTACACTTTTCAATCAAATTTGAGAAGATTGAGAGTATTGTAAAAAATATATAATATAAAACATAAATAAACGTGTCTTTAAAGAAACTGAACCAAGTAAAATAATGTAGGCGACAAGAAAGTTAAAAATAATTATTTTTGCATTACTGTAACGACGTAATTCTCAACAACGCATATTTTATGTATATTACGCGTTTCATCGATTGATGATTTTTTGCAAATAATAAATAGTGATTGGGCGTTGCTAGTATGAGTTACATTTTCAATGTATGTGTTACCAAATATAGTATAACGAATTAAACGTTCGTTAAATAATATTTTATTCGACTGTTTGAAGTAAAGAGTCTTTGATCATAATTTTTTAGCGTCCGAATATTAGTAGTTTTCCTTTTCGGCCTATGACGAAAAGTTAAGTAACCTAGCAACCACGACAAAAATTTATACTGTACTGAAAAGGTTACCTTAGTAGTATATCATAGAGAGTTCTGGCACACACAGGTGCAAAAGGTAGGACAGGTATGCAGTACAGGTAGGCAGGTAAAGATAGGTGTACAGGTATGCAGTTAAAAGTGCATTTAAGGGTTGAAAGTGCATTTAAGGTTTGCAGGTAAAGGTAAAAAGTGCATTTACGGGGTGCATTTAAGGTGTGCAGGTAAGAAAGTGCATTTAAGGTGTTCAGGTAAAAGGTAAAAAGTGCATTTAAGGGTTCAAAGTGCATTTAAGTGTTAAAAAGAGTCATCTGTAGGTGTTCGAATTGAAATTGAAGCCAGGTAATTGTGAAACCGTTAGCAGAATGAGGTCGCGCGATTAAAAAATCACAACAACAACATATTAAAGAGTCATTGACCTGGCCTTTAATGTCTGATTAGATAAAGATGTGTGTTAGTTTTAATCTGTTAAAAGCAAAGTATTACAATTTTATATTAATTATTAATTATTAGTAGCTCGACATACAAGATAAGGTAACCGGAAAGTGCATTTAAGACAAGTGCATTTAAGGAAGAAATGCGAATCAAGGTGACGGTAGGAGGGATTAAATGAATAAAATGATAATTAGGAGATAAAAGATTGGTAGTAGTTTTTAAACATTGATGAGAAATGAACGCTAATGATGAAATAAGAAGTAATATTGTGACAGCGATACGTGAAAATAAAGATGCAAGCGTGGGAAGAAAACGTCATTTAGAGACTGAACTAATAAATTATAAGTCAAAACGACTTCGTTCGCAGGTGATTGGCAGCGGTGAGGAGGATAGTAGAAAATTGAAATGGGCGAAGGTGTCGAGTGCATTCAAGAATAGGATTCGCACGGGGGCGGTTGTCAATTTAAGGCATACTGAAGTGTATGAGTTTTTCGAGGATTCATTTTCGGTGGTGAGATATCAGTTAATCAGTGCACTGAAAAGTTTAAACAATATAAAGGTGAACTTTGTATTTTGCGGAGAATTTATAAAGAAAGAATCGAACGAAGTGAGTTTAAAGTATTTCAATACCTGCAATTATAGTGTGTATGAAAGCACTGATCTGAGAGAATTGTATGATTCTGCAATAGATAGCCTAAAGACAAAATTATCAGATTTTCAAGAGACGGGAAGTGGCTGGACATTAAAATCGATAATAAATTTGACTGTAAATATATCTAAGGCATGATTGGAAGAATTACGTTCAAGTAAAAATGAAACAGTGGGAGAAAGAGACATTTAGAAACAAAGGTTTTAAGTATAAGATGTGGAAAATTACAAAAGTTGCGGGTGGGGGAGTAACCAGTGATAAGAAATTTTTGCGACGATATAGATTATGGTGGATTTACGGATAGAACTTAGTAGTGAACATATCGCAGTTGCGACAATTCCTTATGAAAATGATTGTGCTGATTGCAATTATGCTGGCTGTGACAAGTGCAACCGATCATTCGTTAAATTCGCAAATGTGGTTAAACGGAACGACCAGTATAAATAGGAATGTGAATAAAACCAATGTAAAAATAGATTTTCATCAACCTCAATGGGGCGACGAAATTCCTATGTTTAACTTCTCGACAATGTACAATGCTTTGCGAGATGAAGTATCACTACCGAGTTCGACAAAGTATTTGGAAAAAATTACTCAAGAGTGTGCCGATGACAAGGTTCAATTAGATTATCTAATCACACAGACTACTTCGCAGGATATTCAATTGTTGAGTCTCCGCAACGACCTTAACTTTACCAGGACCCAATTGCAGGAATGCATGGCCAAAGGACAGGTGTACAAGCGTATTTTCGATCAGAAAGTAGGCCAATAAACTACTGCCTTGAATGTGAAAGCGCGTGCGCATGTAGAGGGAATATGTACTAGAAATAAGACTAAAATGTTAAAAAGTGTCATATCATTTAGAATAATGGCTAGTAGTGCCTTGATGTATTTTGCTTTAGCGATAGTAATAAATAAAACTATACATGTGTATTGGCCTACCTATGTGAAAAACGTCGAGATTTGCGCAGAATTTTCAAACTCATTGACCTCATTTAATGACACGGCTGCATGTGAGTGGAGGTTAATGACCTTCAAACATTTAAACAAGACATTCCTAGCGACATTGGAGTATGCGGACAAAGAAGGCTCCTGGATAAATTACAAGATTCGTTACTATTTTCACAATGACACCTATTATGAAACAAAATGGAACTTAATGATATGGAATTATGTAATGCTGATGACGATGAATGTAGTACCTCATGAGTCATGGATATGGATAGCATCAGGTGTACTTGCTGCGATGGGAGCAATAAGCGGCACCGTTGCTGCTATTTATAATATATTAGGAGGAAAATGTCAACAACAACACCAAGATGAAGTGACGATGTGTTCCAATCAGATGTCAAATTGCATTTCGACCTGCTGTGAACGATCTCCAACTGTCACATGAATGTCTTTTAAATAAAAACTCTATATGTAATATATATGTTTATTATTATTATGTAACATTATAAATACAATATACATATTTAAACTAATATTCTATTTATTTTACTACATAGTATGCATGCAATTTTAGACAATCAAATCTTTAGCAGATATCCATGTGGGCTCTTTAAAACCTAACCATTTTACTAATAACTGTTCATGATTCGTACGAGTATGGCGATGTTTTAATATCTTCTCCACTAAATACACTTCGGTTTCATTGGTTTTTGCAATTCCTGCTCGTAAAATGCACCCAAAATAGGCTTGCCTTCCAAATCCTCCAATAGATACGTTGTGGGATTGGTCAGTTGTACTTTAAACGATTTTAAATAGTTCCGTAGACCAATTCGGTTTATAGCCTTTCTCGAATGTCGATTTAAATTTGGAAATACGTACAACATCGCCTACACTATAACGAAGTTTTCCAGCACGCTTCACACGAGCATACACAGCATCCAGATTGACATTATTATGTAATGCGTAATGAGGTGTCATTCCGATCGTACGATGTTTTTCATTGTTATATTCGGCAGTAACACGCTGCAAAATATCAATCCACCTGTAGTTACCGTTAAAACTAAACAGTTTTTCAAGTTTTGTCTTTATCGTGCGAATTACTCGCTCCGCAATGGCTGCTTTTGTGACTGAAAATGTGGAATAAAACCTTATCCCCAGTGTTTTCATGAGTTTTTTAAAGTGTCGATTCCAAAATTCGCTACCATCGTCCGACTGAATATTCTTCGGTGATCCGGCCGCATTCAATATAATTTGCATCGCACTCGTAACTTCTGGGCCACTTTTTGTTTTTAGCGGAAAAGTCCACAGGTATTTCGTATAACAGTCGATTACGCACAATATAAACTTGTGACCGTCATTGTCTTTTGCATCGTAACGATATTCGGCAAGATCGATTTGATACAATCTCTCGGACCTTTCAGTACTGTATGTCTTCTTGGGAAATTTTTACGTGCAGGTTTATGAATTTCATCAACTATAACTTGTTTCCTATTGCCGCTGTTGGGTATTATCTTCGGAGGCGTCATCTTGCTGCTGCTGCTGCTCCTGTTCTTCGAATAATTTCAGCAAATGTTCTGCTCTAGGTGAAGTATGTATAAAGGATTCTGCTGCAACCTTTATAGGTAATGTGTTCATATCGCGATTCCACACCGAACTAAGATGATACAGATTAGCTGTAATGGAGTCTACACATGTGATTAGCGCTCTCGATGTACTTTCGAGAGAAATTAAACGGAGAATGACATCTTCGCGGATCGCATCCAACACACGATCTATTCGATAATTGATTCTGCGGAGTTTTTTCTTTGTAAATTTCTTGGTCACGGCATCCGATTCGGCCTCTGGTTCGCCAACATCTATCAATTTTCTCTTACGCACACTAACAACCTTCTCTTGTACAATTAAGGTGTTTTTCTTATTTACAGCATCGTTATCTTCTTGCGGATCGCCAATGTTACACAATCGTTTAGTTTCCAAATCGTAATCGTCATTGGCTGTTAATTTAAATCCTATTCCAGGTGGACCACGAGCAGCAGCTACACTACCAGAATTAAAGCCACGTGATGAATCGCTAACTTGACGTCCAAAGGTGTCGACTACCATCTTTACACTAATCCTTAAGCTATGATACCCTCTTCTTTTAACTCCTCGATGATAGAGATAATTTCATTGTCATGTGCATTATTACCAGCCCACTTGGATGCATATAAAAGACGTAAACGACTAATCAATTCAGACGGTTTATTCCAATAGACGTAATCAACTGGTTTATCGATATCACGTACAGTTTTAAAAAACCCACTTCCACTTCTTGGTTTAGGCTTTGCCGCCGCTGTCTTTTTCAGCACTTTCTTCGTAGGCAATTTTACAGGTGGCGGCTGCTGTAGATAACGCTGATATTTTACACTTTTGTCTGCTACAACACGACCACGTATGGTCTTTCCTGCATTCGTTCTATTCACAATTTTCCTATAGTTATCAATATCTTCGTTGGAAAAATTCGTCGGAGTTTTGAGTGTTAACAATTCGAAAAGGCCTGGCGTACCTTTGTAAACGTCGTCGCCCACTTTTATATCGTTGCCGGGTAAAACATCAATAGTCTCATAACCAAATCGCCATTCGTCCCTTGATTTTACATATTTCATACCGTATCTAGACCTATCTACATCCTCATCATTATGATTCTGTAATCTTTCGATAACATCTTGCACCATTGGACTATATGTATATGTATATGTAGCTTCAGATGATGATGATGATGATGATGATGATGATGTCAGGTCTTCATCTTGCACTTCTGCCTGGCTGCTAACTGTAGGAATAGGTGATTCAAGTTCAAGTTTTCGTTTTTTAATTAGCGGTGACGTAGTAGTAGAATCTTGTCGATGTTCTGCATGTGATGGTGTCTCGGATGACGGTTTTACTGCTGCTGCATTTGAAGCTGTAGTCACGGCGGCGATACTTTGCAGCGGTTCGATAAGTTGTTTATGCGTTTGAAAATAATCTCGTTCGGCCTTATGTAAATCACGTTTATAAGCGGCGAATTTTTTCCTAATACTTTTTGTAGCTTCGATTACTTTGTTCTTTAACTGTGCTGCTGCTGCTGATGATGATGATGTATTCTCCATGACTGGGAATTCGGATATGAGACGGGTTTTTAGCTTATAAATATATAAATGAATCGAAACCCATACGATATCTTCCACCACCATCACTGCTGCTGCTATCTTTGTCGATTACCAAAAAGCCATATGCATCCTTCCAGCACAGTGCACACATATCCTTAAACTGTTGGAATGTCATGTCGGCGCTGACGTGATCGTCGTACACATGTTTTAAATTTAACTCGTCTTGTTTGAATAATACCAGTAAATTAATATTGTCTCTGATAAGATGTTTGGGAATTCGAGCGTACGTTTGACTAAGATAAAAACAATCGATGCAATTATGACGACCCATGCTAAAGTATTGTTGTATCTTCTCTTGTCTCAATTCATGTCCAATATCGTCGAATATAATTAGACTGTACGGTTTGGCATGATTTGCTTCGATCATTTCCTCTTTCTCATTGAATTCATAATAACCGAGACCTTGAATGGGTTTAAGAATAACTCGCAAATATTCGTATTTCGGTTGATTGAGCGATTTCGAGTACACATAGATATTTTGAAATCGTAAACCGTTTGCATCTGTTATCAAACTTAACATTGCATTCGTTTTCCCACAGCCCGTAGGTCCCAGAAAAGATGCACGAACAGATTGAGGCAACAGCGGTCCATGTCTGACGATTCGATTGTTTCGTTCTTCAGCTACATTGTCGATATTTGTAACAGGTAGCGAACTCTCCTGTTTAACCACTCTCATTATACTAATTCATTCTGCATGCATACACACACTTTTAAATAAAATTCCATTTGTTTACACACACTTGTATTTACATATGAATATTACTACAATCGAAACATACATAATTTGCTTACACATCTAATTTACAAATATGATTAGTAGGTTACTATCGACCAGATATTTACAATAAAACCTTATTTAATCTCTAACATATTTTGTCACCATTTCCGTGAAAGGATTGTATTGAATGATGTTATCGTGAATCAGAATGGCAAAAGCTGACGAGCCAACTGGAAAATTTTCGGCAGCTTCAATTTCTATTTTTACATCTACAGGCGATTCTTTTACAGACTCCAATTGTCGTGTACAATCGATTACGAAAATGGGCTTCTGTAGAAACTTGTTATAATCTAGCAAACACTTGTCCGTGGAAGCGATGTCGCCATAGTATTGTGCTCGGAATTTCCTATAAGCTTCGTAAGCGGCCAAATAATTTTTGTTGGCGAAATCCAGTTTCATACGTTGCTGCGGAAATTCGGAGGTGTTCAAATACACCTTGATATTGGTGATTTTCAGGTGAGCGAGATCGGTAGCAGATCCAGTCTGAGAATTCATGGTACCGGCTTCTTGGAATGTCAATATTATAAATCTAGGTTTTTCACTTTGGTTTGTGTTCTTTATGCGCCAGATTGTCGAATTGGATTGTGGGAGGGCCGAATGCTGATGTAATTCCCATCGGCGATATGGTAGTAGTACAGTGGGCTGTACTCGTAATTTTTCAAGCAGATGCAAATTCGCTTCGTCACTCAGAGTCACATGAGGCACTTCCCATGTAATTTTTGTAATATTAAAATCGACCGCTGTAGTAAGCACTTCTACTGCAATTTACGTCACTCTTGCTCCGTATAAGCACCAATTCCTGTGGTATTTCGCAGGAGAATTTTTTTGATAGTCCTCGCACGATCCCAGAAATAGATTTAGCGGAATGGCAATAGACAAAAGTTTTCTTATCTTTGTCGATAGTCTGTTGGATATGGTCATGTGACCATCCGGAAGCGCTAAGTGCACTCCACGTCGTCTGCCGTATAGGAAACGAGGCCTTTGAGATAAGACAAATAGCCTGGTTGTTTTGCATTGTCTATAATCTGGCCATTGAATAACAGCTGTATATCTTCAAACAGGAATAGACCAGCATTATTTGTGATTGTGTAATCTTTCGAGTCGCGATTTTCGGAGTGGCAAAGGTTCCTGATATCATAAAGAAACTTCTGTAGGTGGCGGTCAGGATGTCTGAACTTTGAATCTGTATTCTTAATTATATCCGAATTGTTTGTATTTAACGTAAACGGCTGATAAGAGTAATAGTCTTCCTTAATGATTAAATTATCAACTCGCGGTTTCGAGAAAATATTAATTTATGTCCCTCTGTATTATATCGCACACGTTTAAAAATAACATCGTCACTATCTCCGTTGTTATCAGAACCACGTTTGGATGACATTGTTGCGCTATTGTTTACACTTTTTATTCTTATCTTGTGGACTTAGTATGTAAATCCTAATCGGGTTAAAAAATTGTCAGATCCGAATTGCAAAGTGGTGTTGTAGCTAATGCTGGCGTGATCGAAGACGAATTGCATTCGACTGAATCATTATTTCTCTTGCACTTTGGTTTATCCTGTTCATCATCTTCACTGCTGCTGCTGCTGCTACCCCCTCTAGTTATAAAATCTAGGCCCAATTTTTTCTCGTTAAGTTCTAGTCGTACTACCGTAAATGTATCTTCGCTAATGTCCACCAATCGACCTTCGTGGTCCACTAATCTTAATGTAATATTGTTAATCTCATCCACAATCACCGGAAAATAGATAATATGTGAGGGTGTACACTCCAGTTGATATCCTGGCGCCACACTCAATCCAAATTCATAAATCGAATGACAAGGTATGTTGTTACGATAAGATCCGGCCGTAATGTTTGAATCGACAAAGATGGTATATACTCGAATGATTTCGACGTCCTTGTCGGACACGTGTTTCTTGCCGGCTTCTAGTATTTGCGGATTAAAACCGAGCATAGAACCTATATTTCCAGGTTTTTGAAAATTTATTCTATAGATCGATTGCACTTCGCACTTTAGCGTGCTATTATTCGGCACGAGTTTAAAACGGCTCTCGTCAAATTCCTTTTTCAAACTAGCACCGCCACTGTTATCCTTGGAAATTCCCTCTTGTATATAGGCATTTATTTCATCGACTTCATAACATCCAGACGGTATAGTGATTTCTTTGTCGTCGATATCGTAATAGAATTTGTTATTGCCAGGAAAAATGTTTCGCACTGAATTGCAGGTGTGCAGACCCACGAGGCCGAGTGTGTAATTATACTTGGACGATAGTCGAATCGTCGGAAATAATGCACCTGTGGTAATTATATTACCTCTTCCCGATACTACGAACGTCTGAGACATATTTGAATGGCGCTCGCTTATGTACGGTCCTTTTATACAGAAACTTGAGGCACAGATGGCCGCAAACGTTCGTGTTATAATCTTGCATGTTTTCGTAATTGTAGTACATGTCGCAACCTCGAAGATAGCTTTGTAACTCCATAGGTGGAGGTAGATCACCGTAAGAGTCGAAATAGTGAACTCGATTTCCGTATTTCTTGTAACACACCCAATGGGTTCCATTGCCCGTTTCATTGTCCAAATTTAGAATTGCACTTTCGTTTGTCCACGGATGACCTTTTGGCAAATTATCGCGCATAAACACTCCTCTAAAGTTTTTAACATCCTTTGCGTATTTTATCAAGTCCACATCCGTCAAAGCTCTTCGAGGCAATTTTATTAGTTTTTTTGATGTGTTTTTAAAAATAGCGGGGCTCCTTTGCTGCGGATTGTTGTTGTACCGGGGAGTAGTAGTAGTAATCTTTCCACCTTTGCTATATGGTCTCAAATAGAGTGCGCTGCCTGTTTTCCCATAGGGTTTTATGAATAATGCTCCGCCATTTTTCTTGCCCATTGCAATGGCTTCCATAGTTTTGTTATGTCGCGAACTTTCGGCGAGTCGTTTCTTCGTATCGCTAACTTGATTAATTGCTTTCACAATACCCGACACACCGCCGGCCAGACCACCTAAGGCCGACAAACCGGCAAATAATGGCACGAGAGGTAGAATACCGCCTTCCTTCGGTAAGGGAATCTGTCGAGGAATAGCGACATTCCTTTTTCCACCGACATCTTTCAAGAGTTTTCGTGCAACAACTAGTGCGCCTTGAATTACACTCTTGCTATCGAGACCACCTTTCGGAATCTTTTTATTAATTAGCTCTGTTAACTTTCTAAAGAAACCTTTGCCTGCAATACCTTTTTCTTTTGCACGTTGTCGAATCGGCTTCCTAGTCGTCGTCGTCGTCATTTCACCACCTAGTTTTTGTTTTGCCTTCATTGCAGTTGTCACAGCCCACGCTGCCATCTTCTCACCGGTAGTAGCGTCCGTTGATTTTACTCTATTCCAGGCTGCCTCTTCCAATGTCTTATCGGCGCGATGTCTACCTTCTAGATCTTTATTTGTCGCATATGCAATATCATGCACTTTACACGCTTTATCCAGAGGATTTATACCGGGATCACCTCGTCGTAATCTTTTGGCTAAACGTGTTCCGGGACCACAATATTGATAACCACCTGGCAAGTGTAATTCTACAGGTAGGTTATTGATAAGGGTGTTGAGTAAACCATCGCCATAAACTAACATTTAGTGAGACATATCCCTCTAATCCTAGTATTTATACACATTTTAGCCTTATCTCCCACTACCTTTGCTGTCGGCACTACTAGGTACACTAATACTACTACTATCCCCACCAGCACATCTAAATCTGAAATAATAATAACGTACAGATATAATAACACATTTATTAGATTAATAATTACATATGATTTATTACATTTTTCACATAAAATACAATCTTAGGCGATTTTAGCGCGCTCTTTATTCACATCCTCTATAAAGATGTCTTTATACAGTTGCAACATTTCCCTCATTATTAAACACTCGTGCGTGGCATCTCTTTCCAGGTATTGAGAGGCCATAAACAACGGATCGATAATGCATGTCGCTTTCATTACATTCGCCACCATTTTTATCATAGACACATAACTCTTTGATATATCTATTCTGTTGAGCACTTCTAATCGAAATGCCACTAGAGATGCCAATTCAAAAACCATTTCGAATTCTTTCGGTGTTAAAACTATACTATGCATGTCACTATCGATAAATGTTGCCAATTTTTCACCGTACACATAGCGACATACCACCGACAGGTGGTCGTTTAAATGTACACTTTTCTCTGTCAGCGGGCCATCTTGCCATCCATCGAAAAATTTTCTAGCAATCAGTTCCACTTTAGACGTTTGCAAAACTTGCCAATCTTTCTCGGTGAAAATTATCTCCTCTTGACAATTGCTTCTTGCGCATCGGATTTTCACAAGTGGTAGAAACTTTTCGGCAGGACACAGTCCTACTTCTATTAAATTCGTATGAGGTGCATAACACCATGTTTGCTCCTTGACGTGCCTCTCGAGTCGATATTGACTGTTAAACAGCAGATCTCGCTGTTGATACGCACACCATAAAGGCGACACTTTTTGTATAATTTGGAAACTTTCACGAGGCTCGTAATCGTCGTCGACAATGTCTTCACTGTTCTGCATCCCCTCGCTGTTTGGACTACGTATCCACGATGGAGTTCTTGAATTTTCATCATCTCTAGAACTTTTTTCTTCAGTCGACATATTCAACGGTGATGTTGACATGTAGTTGGCCGTCTCACTATAGAAATTATAGGTGTCCATTGCCTTTGACATGCCGTTACGAACTGATGCATTTTTAGCGCGAACTAATTATTTGTATTCCCCACATACACAGTAATGGGACTGATGCAACAGATGTCTTAAATGCACTTTCCGGATATCTTATCTTGTATGGCGAGCTACTAATAATTAATAATTAATATAAAATCGTAATACTTTGCTTTTAACAGATTAAAACTAACACACATCTTTATCTAATCAGACATTATTAAAAAGATCAGAGGTTAAACGGATAAAGAATTTCGATATGCGGAAGTTTACAGCTGAGGTTTTGGCTAGAATAGTTGTTGTGACTCTTTAATCGCGCGACCTCATTCTGATAACGGTTTCAATTACCTGGCTTCAATTTCAATTCGAACACCGACAGATGACTCTTTTTAACAGATTCACACTTCTCTCACTTTCCTTAAATGCACTTTTCCCCTTAAATGCACTTTTAAAAGGCATTTAGATAAGACAGGTGTAGACACCGTTTAGCGGTACGTGTAAGCCAGTATGGAAATGAAGTGGCCAGTATACGGCAGAATGCGTTAGCTATTGTTTGTATGGGAATGTATCATGAGATAGACAGAGATAGACATGTATGGATGGAATCGAACGCTGTCTTATCAAAAGATAAGGTTCTCGCACTTTATCTAGCATACGGGGCTTTTCAAGTCGAATGATTCATAAAAACTTTGCACTTTCTCCCACCGTTTCATTTTTACTTGAACGTAATTCTTCCAATCATGCCTTAGATATATTTAAATGCACTTTCCGGATACCTTATCTTGTATGTCGAGCTACTAATAATTAATAATTAATATAAAATTGTAATACTTTGCTTTTAACAGATTAAAACTAACACACATCTTTATCTAATCAGACATTATTAAAAAGGCAAGGTCAATGACTCTTTAATATGTTGTTGTTGTGATTTTTTAATCGCGCGACCTCATTCTGCTAACGGTTTCACAATTACCTGGCTTCAATTTCAATTCGAACACCTACAGATGACTCTTTTTAACACTTAAATGCACTTTGAACCCTTAAATGCACTTTTTACCTTTTACCTGAACACCTTAAATGCACTTTCTTACCTGCACACCTTAAATGCACCCCGTAAATGCACTTTTTACCTTTACCTGCAAACCTTAAATGCACTTTCAACCCTTAAATGCACTTTTAACTGCATACCTGTACACCTATCTTTACCTGCCTACCTGTACTGCATACCTGTCCTACCTTTTGCACCTGTGTGTGCCAGAACTCTCTATGATATACTACTAATATTATCAAATTTTGAAATACTTTCTATTAATTTTAAAACATTTCCGTTATCGTTTTGAATCAACTTTTCCATAATCTATTTAAAAGCTAAATTTTGTCCCGCTAAATACTGAACGACGTATAGAATTATTGCAATAACCGCCATCTACCTCTTTTTTTTTCACGATCCATTTGGGCCTGATTTATAGGATCTACGCTACGGCTGTTCCTTTCTCTATATTTTGTTTTAAGTCTACACATTGCTGAACACTGGGAAAATGTGTCGCGCTTTTTTCATGTCTTTCAATATTTCTAGATAAATTACGCCTATCATTGTAACCTACACAGAGCTGTTGAATAGCTTACAGCGGGGATGGACGCATGACGTGAAAACAGTCAGGTCACGCTGGCTCACGGCGAGTTTTGTCGTGAACGTGAGTAATATTTGAAAATCTAGCCGTGAACGAGAGTAAACGTGAGTGAAAATTTCCAAGGTGTGATTCACGTGGCACATTAAATTAAATATTTATTATATATATTCAGTAACGTATAAAAGAGTGCAGGGTGCCCCGCTGCCCTGCTGCCCACCTATGTGAAAGATCTAGAGTTGGAGCGGGAGGACATTGTACTTCTCTGTGGCAGCTTGCAGCGAGGGAGTTTTACACCTGTGTTGTGTTGTGAATGTTGTGTCTACAGTCAATCGGGTGTCTCCGTTTATAGACGACCAAGTAGAAGTCACTCTTAGTTCCTCGGAGGTAAAAGTACTTTTAAAGCTAGTAATTAAAGGTGTTGCCTAGCAACATGTACCTTCTTGTACTCGTATCAATAAGGGAAGCGTCAATTCCAATGACAGCTTTTGGTATTAAAAGTTATGTCTTGGAAGACGGTTGCAAGAAATGTTTTTTACGAGAAATCAGTATTTATTCCTTGTCAATTTTTATTTATTTCTTTTTGTGTCTACTATTCTAATTGTAATATATCCCGTAAATTATTTGACGTGCAAAACATATTTTATCTTAGAGTGTTTAGTTCTGCTGAGGGTCTTTTATTGGTTTTAAATTTGAACATTTTGTTGTATCTGAATTTGAATTTTCAAATAAAAGCTGCGGGTCACGTCGTGAGTGGACAGTCACACCGTGAATGTGAGTGAAAGTGAGCGTGAATGCGAGTGAACGTGAGTGTTTAAAGCAAGCCTGAAACGTGCGTGACGTGAGTGACTACTCACTCACACACCCATCTTTAGTTTACAGTAAAAACAAAATACAGAATCTCTAGATTTTGAATAAACTAGCCAGTCCCGAATTACTGCTTTATTATTTCTTAACTTTTTAAGAAAATACGCAGCCAAAAAATACCGATTTGAATCATCTGCAGGACAGATAAAATTCTTGATTTCAACTATTTCAACTATTGGCAATTGAATATTATCTTAAATAAGCTGTGGTCAAAGAGAAGGGTCTGTCAATGCATCGGCACTAAGTTGCGGTCCCGAAATATCAGCGCTAGAATCAGAAATTTCAGCGACTGATACCCAGGGTGACACTGCTGCTACCGTACTTGTTAAAGGTACTGGTTCAAGAAACTGTTTAATGGAGCTCATAATTTTTCTCACGTTTACATTTTTTTCCGATTTCCATTTTCGGACGTGCAAACCAGACAGTCTCGTTCTTCTATCAGCATCTGCCATCGATGAACATTTTTTTAACTATTTTACATAAATAACAGAAGCCAATATAACTTACCTTTTAATTTACAGTTGATTGGTACTATTGGATTGGACCTCGTACAATAATCCTCCAAATAGGCTGCCTCTTCACAGTTTTCACTAGCGGTATAGCACTGGCAGGCAGACAAACCATTACTATTTTAAGTAAAAAACAGAATCCAATGTAACTTACCTTCTATTTTACAGTTGATTAATACTATAGGTAGATACTGTAACGGTGTACACCCTGGCTGCTTTTAGCTCGTGTAAGTGCCTACGTTGTGTAATTTTTTTACTGGTTATGGCCGGGGATTTGGTGGAGTTACAGTCGCTTAACCTGAGCGTTCGAACTTAGGCTGGAGACCTTCCGTTCTCACACCAAAAGAAAACAACGTCATAGAAATCGATTGTTCTTTATTAGAGCCAAAGTAAAAACACTACATTAACCTTACAATTATTGCGCTGTTCGAAGCTTAACCCGAGCGTCGGGCGTTCGTTGTTATCTCGCCTAGTGGCAAGGAGGGCTGTCTGCCGGCCTGAGTCTTGTTACTATGGGCCTGGCGGTGGTAAGTGAAGTAATAGAAAGGCAAAGAATTGGTACTCACGCCCCTACTAACGAAGAAAAGAAAACTTTGCAATGTCGGGCTGCGCTGTACCTAAGGAAATAAGAAAGACAAAGAGTTGGTACGCAACGCTCCCTTACTAACGAGGAAAGAAAGACCTCGCAATGTCAGGTTGCGCTGTACCTAGTGAAATAAGAAAGACAAAGCGTTGGCAATCAACTCTCCCTTACTAACGAGGACAAAGAGACCTCGCAATGTCAGGTTGGGCTGTACCTAGGGGAATAGAAGTTAAATAAGTGATCAGCTGTTGTAGCAGTTCTTTTTTCTTCGTTTTATGCCGAGTGTTTTATGCAACTTACGAGAACCCCTCCATCCTGGGTCCTGGAATGTCCCGCCAATGACAACAAAATCTAAAATTCGTTGCTATAGCGACGCGATGTTAATTGATAGTTTCCCTTCCAAAATCCACGACGGTTTTAATCCTTTTCTGTCGCATTTTAAATTGCTGTTTCCCGCGACCACTTGGACAAGTGTTTCCTTGGCTGAAATCGTAGACTAATAAATCCCTAAACTAAATTAGTCGGCGGTTTGGGGCTGTTTGTTCCTCAAATTCGCCTAAGCCCCTGGTCATAAATCTAATATAGAAGTTTTTTATTCTCTCGCCGAGGATTTATTACATATCTCGGCACACTCAACAGCTGCAAAAGGAGTCGAATTACAAACTGGGCAAATCAAATGAAAGCTTTCGTTACGTGATATAATTGTTACTTCTATCGTACATAAAATACATCTATAAAATACGGGTTATTATTGTCCTAGAAATAAAACACCTAAGATAAAATGTGTCCTTCCTAGAAATAAGATAGCTAAGACAAAAATAAAATGTCTGTAATTACGCGACCCTCACAATACCTCGTACAACAATCCTCAAAATAGACTGGCTCTCCATAGTTTTCACTAACCATATAGCACTGGCATGCAAACAAACGTGTGTACTAAGAGACTAAGTCAAATAAGCGCAAAGGACTTATTTATAATGTCAGGAAAAGTATTCAAATAAATTGGGAAATTACCTACCTTCGTCGGGCTAAGTCAAGTAAATCGGGAAATTACCTATCTTTGTTGGACAAGTCAAACTTTTAAAGGATAGTAAGCGAAATTGCCGGGAAAAAACCTGCCTTCGTTTAAGTGTTTTTAATGAATGCCCTTTCAATTTGCAATTGCAAATACAATTTATTATTGTGTAAGAAAAGTTTTTGTTTTGTGAGTATCTGGAAACCCTTGCTGAATGAAGTGTCTAGTATCGAATTATAAAGTGGAAATTCAGCTATTTACGCTTTGTGGTCGTCGAACAAATTTTTTTATCTGCACCCCTTGCACATCCGTTTAAGACGACCCTGCAAACTACAACAGTTTTAAAACAAGCAGAAACTACCTTATTTTACAAATTCAAGCAATTCACCATAATATCTAAAGAAAGAATGGTATTGTTGTTCTTTAAAGTAACTATTTATATTTATCTACACATATTGTAAAATATTAATCTCACCACTCAGTATCTGCTTGTTCAAACATTGTATTAAAATAATCTATTTTGATATTTTATACGAAAATTTATACAATATTAGAGTTTAAACTAAAATTCTGTGAAAGTGTCGTAACAGAAAGGGCTAATTTAATCTAAATCTCATTCGAGAGCTTATCAATCACTTCGCTGCAATAACACGTAGTTGTAAACACATTTGCAGTTGGGAGCATCCAGTATCAAGCCATATATTTCAAAAATTTCATACAAAAAGGTATCCGCGGAACACATCGGTAATCTGCGGCAGACGTGGACTGCTTATACAAGGATCTCGACATGACTTGCCTAAAAAGGACCTCCTAATAAATGCATAACGCGATTCGGTTAAATTCCTCCTTGGTCCTGGCTACACGAGGATTCGGTAGGACCGTATATGGATGAGATAACTTATGAGCGCTGAATTTAAACGCTCAAATCATTTTTTTGATTTCCCATATTCTAGATTTATAGTGGCAGAGGTGCCGGAACTTAGCAACGTCAAAGGGCATACATATATGGAAGTAAATATAAGGTCTGCACACTTACTTGAGTGCCTGCACGTCTTAGGCTACCTTCCTAATTACAGGTTACATCATTAGCCTTGTACAAAATTAGCCAACTACCTATCGTTAGCATCCGATTCAATTTTTATGTAGTAAGCAATCAGCGTGCTTGCAAAGACCCTTTGATTGCTGCGTATCGACTCTTTAATCAGTACCTCAAACAAAAACTTCAAAGATAAGAACAAGCTCAAGCCTACAGAGCACGAATATGCTTTAAATTTAAACGAAAGTCCAAGACTCAGCTTTACTTCATATTTTTAGGTTGTGTGTATAGGTCCCCATGAGAGCTTTGTTTGTTTTTAAAGGGGCTTTGCCTTTCCGTGCTCTCGCACTTGCAAAGATTACAGTGTTTATTGCTTCCTGTACCTACCAGTTTTATACAGACATCTACGATGATAAAAAAAAATAAGAAACATCTAAACATACGTTTCGAATTGTTTCCCTCGTTAACGTCATAAGCAGCAACGAGGTGCTGATCAGCAATATCCGATATGCAGATGACACCGTTCTGCTCGCCAGCAGCGACTCCCATATAGTCCAGTCAAATGGTAGAAAATTTTGACCGGAAATGTTTTTTTAAGCAAAAACCGATTTTTTTAGTTTTTCTAAAATTACCCGAAATCTATCCATTTTTCGTAAATGTTAAACTTATATGAAATGAAGGAAGATGAAATTTCCTACATTTTATGTACGAGAGGTTTTTTTTCTTCGACCAATAGTTCAGCCGCGAGAGCTCTGCGAAGTTATAGTCCAGTCAAATGGTAGAAAATAGGAAAAGTTTTGGTTGAGTTTTGATATTTGGTTCCTATATATTTTTTGGATCGCTGTCTACGAATATCAGGTTTTCCAACAAGAATTTTGACCGGAAACACGTTTTTTAAGCAAAAACTGTGTAAAAAACGGTTTTTTAGTTTTTCTAGAGTTACTCGAAAACTATCCAATGTCGTAAATGTTGAACCTATATGAAATGAAAGAAGATAATTTTTTTATGTACTAGAGGTTTTTTTCTTCTATCAATCGTTTAGCCGCGAGAGCGCCGCGAAGTTAGGTGTTAAAAGCAAAAAATGGAATTATCCCAGTTTATTTCAAAGTAACTCGAAAACTATCCATTCATAAATGCAATGTTGACAAACCTGATATTCGCGTACAGCAAAAAACATATAGGAATCAAATATCAACATCAAAAGTTTCCTCTATTTTCTACCATTTGACTGGACTATAATTTCGCGGCGCTCTCGCTGCCGAACGATTGATCAGAGAAAAAACCTCACCTACATAAAATATAGGAAATTTTATTTTCTTTCATTTCATATAGGTTCAACGTTTACGAAATTGTATAGTTTTGAGTAATTTTATAAAAACTAAAAAAATATCGTTTTTTACACCGTTTTTGCCAAAAAATCCTGTTTCCGGCCAAAATTCTTGTTCGCAAACCTGATATTCGAATATGGCGACCCAAAAAACATATAGAAACCAAATATCATAACTCCACCAAAACTTTCCCCTATTTTCTACCATTTGACTGGACTATAATTTCGCGGAGCTCTCGCGGCTGAACTATTGGTCGGAGGAAAAAACCTCTCGTACCTACATAAATGTAGGAAATTTTATCAACACCTTTCTGGCAATTTTAGAAAAACTAAAAAAATCGGCTTTTACGCCGTTTTTGCTTAAAAAGAACGTGTTTCCGGTCAAAATATGTGTTGGAAAACATGATATTAATGTACAGCGACCCAAAAAACATATAGGAACCAAACTAATATACCTTACAAAAATTGGCCGGGGCGATTCTTCTTGTCAAGTGGTGTAGGATCATTAGACAAGTATAGAACCAAAAAGCCGTGCCTCCACCTCCTGCCAAACAGCCGCCACGGTGAAAACATTTTGAAATCTTTTTTCTGGCGATCTATTGATCGCACAAAAACAGTTATTAACAAAAAATGTTGGAAATAAAATTCTACACATTTTTGGTCCTTCCCGTGATACCGAGAAGTTGGTATTTCGAACAGTAGATGGTGACAAAGTTACCAAAAATCGGTTTCCGCATTCTAGCAGTGTGGGGATGGCTTTTTCGGAAAATTGAGAATGTGAAAATTGTAGTGCTTGAAAAAATATGCACAAATCTGTATGTAATGTGTTTGCTTTAAATAGTCTCCGAGTTATAGCCCTTCAAAGTCCACGCGGCGCAGCACAGTAGCCATTTCTCTGATGCGTATAATGCAATGAAATGCAAGTTGTAGCATGTTTAGAACAACAGGTGTTCAGGGAAAATACCTGGGAAAAGGTTTATCGCTTTTTACGCACAAAGAAAACTAATTTTTGGTAACTTTGTAGCCCTCTACCGTTTGAAATACCAAATTATCGGTATCGGGCACGGACGAAAAATGTGTAGAATTTTATTTCCAACATTTTTTGTGCGACCAATGGGCCGCGAGAAAAAACGATTTCAAAATGTTTTCAAGATGGCGGCTGTTTGGCAGAGGGTGAGGACACGGTTTTTTGGTTCTACACTTGTCTAATGACCCTACACTACTGGTCAAGAGGAATCGCCGCGGTCAATTTTTTTAAGATAAAACGACAATTTTACTGTACTAATATCTAGTATTGATCACGTGCGAAACATGCGGGCTAAGACTGAACGTTAAGAAGACCAAGAATATAGTAGTGATTAAGAACCCAGTAGCAGATGGGGGCGCTACTAGTGATGGGCATAACCGGACAATTTTCATAACCGAATTATTTGCATTCAAATCATATTAATAACCGATTGATTATTTGAATAATCATTCGAATCAATTTTGGCTCTCGATTCGTTTCGATTAAGTCAGCCGGTTTGCCGGTTGGCGGTTCACCGTCATCTGCATCGGCATCGTAACTTGCAAATAGCAGAGGAACTCAGTCAATCGTTAATTATAATAATTGTATAAATGATTTTTATTTGATTGCTAAGGAGTTTAAACCATTGAGAATAGCTATAACAATACTAATCATAAAGAAATTATAAATATGCGAATACAAAGTATCTATTGAATCTATTTTTAGTTCCTAAAATTCTCTAGTAGCCACCCTTTCCTTTTCGCTTGCACATCATACCGGTATATTTTAGAATCCATAATTTATCTACGTTCAGCCTTCCGTGGTTCAAAGGACGCACACTTAAAATTTTCAACATCGAAATCCACTTCTTGTCCCGACTGCTCCGTTATTAAAAATTAAATATAAATCTGTTACGATATTGGAAAATCTTATTTCGCTTTTTGTTTATCCCTTATTAGGCATAATAAACCGCGTTTCGAAGCAAAAATTTAGGCCGTTATAAATTAATACCAACACAGCTTCGGCAAATCTCATACTCAGCAGAACGTTATCTTTAATAGGAACGGCCCCATAAATTTAACTCGTCGACTGGGAGTCTCAAATGTCTTAATAACATCAACAAGCAGCCGCGAGCCTTACTTGGGTCAATCAAGTACATTCGTAGAAAAGGTTATATGAGTTATGAATGACGTATTATTTACAAAATTTCGATCACTTGCAGGTCGCTGCGCGTCTCAGCGTAGTACGTATCAGGATGAGGTTATTTTTCATCCGAATACTGCGAACGAAAACCGAGTTACACAGGTTATTTCAATAACCGGATAACCGGTTATTTTTGATTCGAATAAGCCCATCCCTAGGCGCTACAGTGGCAACAAAACAACTCCAAAGGGTCTCCAAGATGACGAACCTCGGATCTAGGATTAAAGAAGACTGGGATCACTCACTGGAAATTCGATATCGCATCGAGGATGTAAGATCTACTTCAAGCTCCAAAAAAAGTCATTAAAAGCCGTAACTTCAACGTAGACCACAGAGTGTGCGTTTTCCAGCTTTTACGTCTTCTCAGTTCCCTTGTATGGAGCAGAGACATGGTCCAATAGGAAAGCCACCCTGAAAAGGATCCAGTCGTTCGAGATGTGATACTACACCGCCGCATACTACCAATCATTTGAATGCTCATCGAGTGCTTTCTTTTTTGCATGTAACATTAGTGCTTAATTATACAATGTCTCAAGGTTTCCTAAAGGACTAATTTCGAATTATGTGAAATGAACGAATAAGTTAAGCGTCAATACGTATAGCATCTTATGTTAATACGCTAAGTATAGTTAATTTGATAAGCCCCCTTCTGGGCTGCAAACTTTGTTGGATATTAAGGTGGCGTAGGTTGGTATAATCTTGAATTTTAAGTTAGACTGTATACACTGACGTCACTCAGGGTTTTAACAAATTGAATTTTGTGTACATAAATATCTTTTTTAATGTATCTTTTTGTGACTTGAATAATTTGTCGAAGAAAGCAAAGGCCAGTATTAACATATTATATTTCATGCAAGTTCCTAATCTGAAGGACGTGCTCCACTCCGAAATCCGCCAATAATCTGATAATCTTCGTTTCTTGATTTGAGGAGACTGACAATTGTCTGTTGGAATCCAGATTACATGATGCCCTCTTATTACTTGGATTCACCCCAAAAATTCTAAATTGAATTTTCAACCGATCTTCACGTTTTAGAGACCCCTAAACCCATAAAACATGTTTATCGCATTTCATTTGGAAATGTATCACATTTCTTCATTCAAAATCGATAAGAAATGTGGGACTTTTATCATTAGCAACACTTTTCTGCCTAGCAACGGCGATTCGTTTTACGTTTGGCAAATTCGAGGTTAGCAGGTTAGGTTTTGCGTCAATCTTTGTCAAAACTGACGCAAAACCTAACCTACTAACCTCGAATTTGACATAGACTTACAGTGTCACCAACAACACACTTCGGTTCTGCCAAACGCATAATATCAACTGGAGCTGCTTATTGTGCTTTAGTACATAGGAATGAGTTATGCTCATCTTGGTTATGTTTTGACAGTTAGTGTCACTTGAATGTAAAAATTTAATACTTTACATTTCTCCTGAAATGCGATAAAATAGTATACTCAACACGTTAGGAAAGTGGTTTTTCTCAACTTGTAAGGTCTTATACTATTATCGCATTTCATTTGGTAATGTACTACATTTCTACAATCAAAATTGTTTAGAAATGTGGTACCTTTCTGCTTTAGCAACACTTTTCTGCATAGCAACCGCTATTCGTTTTACGTTTGGCAATACTGGAATGTATTGTTGGTGACACTGTAAGTCTATGTCAAACTCGAGGTTAGGAGGTTAGGTTTTGCGTCAGTTTTAACACAGACTGACGCAAAACCTAACCTGCGAACATCGAATTTGACTTGGATTACAGTCACCAACAATACACTTCAGTACTACCAAACGTATAACATGAACTGGAGCTGCATATTGTGATTTATTACATTGAAACGAGTTCTGCTCAGCTTGGTTATGTTTTGACATTTAGTGTCACTTTTATGTAAAAATTTAATATTTTACATTTGTTAAGAAATGAGATAATTTGTAGACGCAACACGTTAGAAAAGTGGTTTTGCTGAACTCGTATGGCCGCGTTAACTTTCTTACTCAAACCAGCCATACTTGTTTAGTGTATCTAGGTGCGACAGCAAGCTTTTGCAGAAAATCCCATAACCGGAAGTATGGTGTTACTCTTGGGATTTTTCAGTTTTTTTTCCGATTTTTTCAAAAACGGCTCTAATGGTTTTTTCAAACTTTACATTTTTAATGTATATTGATGTGAGATACACCGAGTATATTATTACATTTTTTAATTCGGCTTAAAATTTTAGAGAAAATTTGTCTTTTCAACTATTTTCTACGGTTTCTGTAGAATTTGTAATTTTTGGCTAATTATAAGATCACTGTAAAAGGAAGTTGTGTGCGTGTATTACACCAGATTTTTTATTAACTTTATCGACGTACTCCTAGTTTCAACTAGTGCGCAAACAAACATTTCATTTTAATTCTATTTCAACCGTCGTCTATCCCGCCTGTCTGTTGGCTGGAACAATTCGTAATTACAGAGTTCCTTTCTTTTGTTACTAATTACCATTCTTACCTGTAATAATACTAATAATCTGGCCAGAGCAGGATTAAGGATATGTGAGGCCCAGGGCTAAATATTTTTAGAAACCCCATACCCATTTATGCAACGGGTTCAAAGGGATCTAAATGATTAAAAACCGCACTAGATTATAACCTTCGAATCTTTTCAAGGCCCCCGAAATTCGGTGGCCCGGGGCTGCAGCCCCCTTAGCCCTCCCCCCCTTAATCCGGCTCTGAATCTGGCCTCGTTCTGTGGTTTAGTTAGGGTTTGGTTTGGTATTAAGTGACGACTTTTGATATGTTGAAGGTAAGTGTATTATAGTATGACAGTAGTATGAAGACACCACTAATTGGATTAAGTGTTCAATTAAATTAATCGAGGCTCGATTAAATTAATCGGTTGATTGACAGGTGCTCCAATTAAACCGCGGATTGATCTAATTAATTTCGCGGATTGATCTAATTAATCACATATGAAGTTTGATATGTAATTTACATATGTGCTACTGATTAAATTACGCGCGGCCATTTTTAATTTGCTTCTGGAATTACACGGCGGCCATCTTGGTTTTCTGGCGCGAATATTTGAATTTAAATATTTCAGATTTTTTTCTAAGTTCGAGTTTTTGAATTTAAACTTCCCGGGTGTCTAAAAGTCAATTAAACCGCGAATTAAACCGCGAATCAGATGCTCTAATTAATGTCGCGGATTGACCTAATTATTTTTGATGTGTGCTACTGATTTTATTACGCATTAGCTTCCGATTAAATTACGCATTAGATTTTTTAATTTGCTTCTGGAATTACGCGGCGGCCATTTTTAATTTTCGCGGGAATATTTGAAATTTGAATTTTTTCCGATTTGTTTCTAAGTTCCATTATTTGAATTTTAAACTTCCCGGGTGTCAGCAGCCATCTTGGTGCGCGCGCACTTCTCACGGCGGTTGTTTTTAATTTTGAATTTTCGCGGAAATATTTGAAATTCAAACTGGTGGATCTATCTCGCTCTTCGAAGCTGCTGTCTCTGTCTTGCATTCACTCGCGGAAATATTTAAATTTAAAAAAGCTATTTGCGTCGGACCCGAGTGGGAATCGAACCCTAGTTGCCTGGCCAGTATCCCCTACACCTAACCCCTAGACTAGCGAGGTGTCTTAGAAATTTAAGATTTGAGCAGTGTGCCATTCCGGTTGAGTGCCGCTATGCTGTCATATTATAAAATTATTTATTTCCTGAAAATTATAATTAATAACAGATGAACTGCATTGTGCATAATTTAGAACCATAGTAATATTTTTAAAAGGCGTCTTCGTAAGTGTTTTATTTTATCAATAACTTGTTTTATGTAGCGGGCTGTAAATTTTAATCGACAAAAAAATGCATTGTTACCGGGGAATTGCGTCTGCTGGACCTTTGTAGCTTATTGTGTTTAAAGCTTGATATAATTTAAAAAAAACCGATATTACGATTGGATGTGCCATCATTACTTATATAATTTGTGCCTGCTATATGGCTGGATTATCGAGATTCTCATTGAACTTTCTCTTTTGTTCTGCAGAGAAACCTTCCCTGACGTCATGACATCGGTGCATTTTCAAACAAAGAACCAGATTCTAGAAATTCATCGAGTTACAAATTTGAGTTTAATATATTCCTGACATACTTCTGTTGTGCCCTAGCCCATATAAAATAAGACATACGCATTAAATAAATTATTTAAATAGTTTTATTATTATTTTTATATTAAAGTACGGACACCCGTATTGTTTAAAATAGCATGGCGCAAATTTTAAGGCGCCCGTTTTTGAATTTCAAATCGTCGAAAATTTGAATAATTCGCTTATAAAACCAAGTGAGTTAATCGTTCAGTCGTGCGGGAATTGTACACATAAAAAAATGTAAAATTAGAAACATGCATCAAATATTTAAATCAAATAATTTAAAAACTCTACAATGAAATTTTATACGGTATTTATAGCAAATGCCCGTTTCTTGGAAAAGTCTGATGCATTGTCGTTGACTAATTGCTAACGGTTTTAGCCTGAGGCCCTTCTCAATGCCTCGTTTTAGAAAGCAAGTTGGTACATGTCCACTTGCACTTCTAAAAGTTGTTAACTTGATTGTTACCACAGACAAAGGAATTTGCTATGATAGCACCGAGTCTGCAGGGGGACCTCTTGTCTAGCACCGAGTCTGCAGGGGGACCTCTTGTCTACACTCATACTTTACGTAAAATAGAAATTTCCTATCTCACTCACTCTTATTGACTGCTGTAACTTTATCTCTGGCACTCGCTCAAAATGTCTGTAGTTTTAATATGATTGAAGGTATCTCGTCATTCCTTCTAAGTATTTAAATATATATTAGACGTGTTTTAAAAAATATATGCATAAACGTTTTGCGATTTTCTAACGATTTGGTTCATATGATTTTGTCGCTTTTAAAATAAATAGACATTATTTTATTTCGTGTTTGAGTTTTATAATTACGCTGTGCCCTTTGTGGCTTGATTATTTTATAAGTAAGCGTCTGAAATTGTGTCATTATATCGCTCAAAACTGTATTTTAGTTTTAAAATTTTAGTATAAATGACATCAGCCGAAAATAAAAACGCAAATGACCACAAGTAACATAATTTTGAATAAAAATCACACAATTTCGTTGAAAAATGTTCTGTTTCACTTAAAATTTTACAAAACTGACATCATGTCACTTGAAATTATACAAAAAACGACATTTTTAGCCAATAAGCGATAAAAAATACGACATCCCACATCATTTCACTTAAAAATTATCACGTTTCGTCTTACAAAACGCTTTATAATAAAGAAAATGATGTAAAAACAGTTGTAAGAGTTATTTCTAAGCATAATTTTGCAAATGTTGTACACTTTTTCTCTAACTTGTGGCAGTTTTAGCAAGATTTGAATAAAAAACAGCCATTTCTGCAGCAATTTTAGTAAGATCTGAATAAAAACATGCAATTTCCAAAGCATTTCGTTTAAAATGTTAGAAAATCGACATCATCTCCCATGAAAATTTATAAAAATCGGCATCTTGTCACATTAAATTCTGTAAAAACGACAAAAACAATATTTTTTTCACAACTTTCATTGAAAAATAGTAAAATTTTACGAAAATACGTCTGTGCTGACGACAAATGAAAATAAATTTGAATAGAAACACGCAAAAATTACGAAAAGACGTATGTGTTGACCCCCAAAGTAACAAAAATTTGAATAAAATCAAGCAATCATACAGCATCTCACATAAATTTTCGCAAATATCGACATCATGTCACATAAATTATACAAAAACTGTCATCACGTCACTTGAAATTATACAAAAACGATATTTTATTCAACACACGATGAAAATTGAACAAAAATCACGCAATTACAAGCCATCTCACATAAATTTTCACAAAAATCGACATCATGTTACATAAACTATGCATAACTTTGCAAATGTTTTACACTTTTATAAAATGCATCGCTCAAAATTAAAAGAAATAGCAATTTCGTTGAAAAAATCTACTACCACAATCATTTCGATAAACAAAATTCAAAAAATCTTATACTTTTGACGGAAATATATGTATGTTGACCACAAATCAACATAATTTTTAAATAAAAACGCGCAATTCGTTGAAAAAAATATTCTGACACCACCAAAACACGCAATTTCATTGAAAAATATATATATGTTGTCCACAAATTAACATAAATTTGAATAAAAACACGTAATTTTGTTGAAAAAAAATGTTCTGGCCCCTTCATTTCACTTAAAATTTTACAAAACTGCCATCATAACACTTGAAATTATACAAAATATATGTATGTTGATCACAAATTAACATAAACCTGAATAAAACACACAATTTCGTTGAAAAATCTGCAAATGTTTTACACTTTTTTATAAAATGTATCGCACAAAATTAAAAGAAATCACAATTTTCTAAATTATATCACGCTATTATGAAATCGTAGATTGATTTTTGAAATTTTACACTTTGTAACTGTAAAATAACTGCAAATACTAATATTTTAGCTTTAGACTTTGTAATTATTGCAGATTCGAGAAAAACAAAAGCAGAGTAGAAATAAAAAACACAAACACTTTGTAATAAACAAATATATTGTTCTTATTTCGTATAATACTTGATAATATAAATATAATTGTACAGCAGAATGTCTTATTTCTAAAAATTCGCTAGCAATTTACAAAACTGTAGTTTGAGGTGCACGACATTTCAAATTAAAAAGGTTGCAAGTAATAAAATCAGAATTTCATTGTGTAATTTTAAAGTTTAAGGCGCTCCCAGTCCATAATTCCATTCGTATTTGATGTTGATGACATCTGCCTTAGAGGCATTTTTCTAACGGCCCTTTTTGGAGGCGTTTCCTTATCGGTGTTCTTCTGACTGAACCTTTTTGATGTGGACTTGGATGAGTAGCTGGTGTTTTTAATTTATATTCTAAATCGGACTCGCAGTTATCAGTTTCCATTTCGGTTTTTCTTGTAGTACCAGTCGGGGTTGGCTTCTTTTGCTGTTTAGGTTTAGCTAGCAGCACATTAGGAACGTTAAGGTCTTTGATGTAATCAGCAAACTGTAGGCGTCCGGGTGGATTAATAGTTTTTAGAGGCCGCAGAGTGTCGTGAATTAAATCGACTATGTTAGACGCAGGTAAAATTTCACCCTTTATAGTAACGGTACCCTTGTGATCCCAGCTCACATCGCTTGAGGTACTCAAAATGCGTAGGAAAACTTCAGCTTTTTTCTTAAAAGTTTTGGGAAGTGTAGATAAAATAACGGCATTTGATAGGCTGTCACTGGTTGTTTCAATAGGTATTTTGATTGGCTGCCGCGCCTGGTTTGTGAAATGAAGGAATCGTTGTAACACTTGATTGTACTGGATCCATTTATCGTGATCAGTTAATTTGGACTTTAAAACTTTTTGCATTTCGTCATCAAGCTGTGATAATATATTTTTCTCCGCATCATCGCCAGACTTAAGACGTTGGACAAATTCCGGCGATACAATCAACATCTTCCGCTCTTGGTCCATTTTAGTCGAAAAGGAGCTCAGTCGTTTGTTCTGGTAGAGCCGTCGTGAATAAACTAGCTTAAAATCAAGACTTTCATAATAAATATATAAAAAATATGACAGGTACGGGAATCGAATCCAGCAATTTTCGAAACCGGTTTGATATATATTTATTGAAGGACTTGACCATCAGTTGACGTTTTATTAATATTTGTCGTGATTCGTCATCGCTGAAATTTTACAAGAGTCAACCTGTCTGCTATGCGGCGCACGCAATGGTCCCACCTCTTTTATTTTAAAATTTGTAAAACCAGATGTCCAAGCCGATACCGCACTACTCGTTTTAAGTGATTGTGCTCTGCTACCTGGTGCATCTGAAGATGGGCCCCAGACGAAACGTCGGTATGGACACTGCCTTCGTAGATCTACAAGGGTTCCGTGGCGAGCAGAAGCAGTTTATTCCGAAGAAGTGGCTGTTATTTCAGCAGATGGTAATCAGCTAGCAATTTTCGTTTAAAACCTCCTGCAAATTATGTCACTCTGCCCTATTTCGTTAAAAAAGGCATAAACTATCTGGAGCAGAGTCACCACGGTCTAGCATGGGATACTGGTTCTATACATTTTGATGAATTTGAAACCGAGCTAGCAAGAGTTCTCAAAAAATTCGAAAAAGTGTACGTTAAGGGTCAAGAAAAAAAGGAGGTTCTAAGTTTTCTGAATAAAATCGTCGTGAATCTGGAAGATCTCGAGTGCCCATCTTTAAAAGTTCTGCGAAAAACTGCTACTGCCGTACGCTGCCTTAATCACAATATCTATTCGCCGGTGTGTGCATTGGAAAACATACTAATTTTATCCGATTGGTGGCGCAATGAATACAATGGAAGTTCAGAAAATATTGCAAACAATCCCGAGTCAGTTGAATGTGAAACGCCCTGTTTTTGCTTCTGATCAAACTTCCTACAAGAATTGTGCGACTGGCTTGGGAGCGTCTTAAACTTCTGATTTTATTACTTGCAACCTTTTTAATTTGAAATGTCGTGCACCTCAAACTACAGTTTTGTAAATTGCTAGCGAATTTTTAGAAATAAGACATTCTGCTGTACAATTATATTTATATTATCAAGTATTATACGAAATAAGAACAATATATTTGTTTATTACAAAGTGTTTGTGTTTTTTATTTCTACTCTGCTTTTGTTTTTCTCGAATCTGCAATAATTACAAGTCTAAAGCTAAAATATTAGTATTTGCAGTTATTTTACAGTTACAAAGTGTAAAATTTCAAAAAATCAATCTACGATTTCATAATAGCGTGATATAATTTAGAAAATTGTGATTTCTTTTAATTTTGTGCGATACATTTTATAAAAAAGTGTAAAACATTTGCAGATTTTCAACGAAATTGTGTGTTTTATTCAGGTTTATGTTAATTTGTGATCAACATACATATATTTTGTATAATTTCAAGTGTTATGATGGCAGTTTTGTAAAATTTTAAGTGAAATGAAGGGGCCAAAACATTTTTTTTCAACAAAATGACGTGTTTTTATTCAAATTTATGTTAATTTGTGGACAACATATATATATTTTTCAATGAAATTGCGTGTTTTGGTGTGTCAGAATATTTTTTTCAACGAATTGCGCGTTTTTATTTAAAAATTATGTTAATTTGTGGTCAACATACATATATTTCCGTCAAAAGTATAAGATTTTTTGAATTTTGTTTATCGAAATGATTGTGGTAGTAGATTTTTTCAACGAAATTGCTATTTCTTTTAATTTTGAGCGATGCATTTTATAAAAAGTGTAAAACATTTGCAAATTATGCATAGTTTATGTAACATGATGTCGATTTTTGTGAAAATTTATGTGAGATGGCTTGTAATTGCGTGATTTTTGTTCAATTTTCATCGTGTGTTGAATAAAATATCGTTTTTGTATAATTTCAAGTGACGTGATGACAGTTTTTGTATAATTTATGTGACATGATGTCGATATTTGCGAAAATTTATGTGAGATGCTGTATGATTGCGTGATTTTATTCAAATTTTTGTTACTTTGGGGGTCAACACATACGTCTTTTCGTAATTTTTGCGTGTTTCTATTCAAATTTATTTTCATTTGTCGTCAGCACAGACGTATTTTCGTAAAATTTTACTATTTTTTCATGAAAGTTGTGAAAAAAATATTGTTTTTGTCGTTTTTACAGAATTTAATGTGACAAGATGCCGATTTTTATAAATTTTCATGGGAGATGATGTCGATTTTCTAACATTTTAAACGAAATGCTTTGGAAATTGCATGTTTTTATTCAGATCTTACTAAAATTGCTGCAGAAATGGCTGTTTTTTATTCAAATCTTGCTAAAACTGCCACAAGTTAGAGAAAAAGTGTACAACATTTGCAAAATTATGCTTAGAAATAACTCTTACAACTGTTTTTACATCATTTTCTTTATTATAAAGCGTTTTGTAAGACGAAACGTGATAATTTTTAAGTGAAATGATGTGGGATGTCGTATTTTTTATCGCTTATTGGCTAAAAATGTCGTTTTTTGTATAATTTCAAGTGACATGATGTCAGTTTTGTAAAATTTTAAGTGAAACAGAACATTTTTCAACGAAATTGTGTGATTTTTATTCAAAATTATGTTACTTTGTGGTCATTTGCGTTTTTATTTTCGGCTGATGTCATTTATACTAAAATTTTTAAACTAAAATACAGTTTTGAGCGATATAATGACACAATTTCAGACGCTTACTTATAAAATAATCAAGCCACAAAGGGCACAGCGTAATTATAAAACTCAAACACGAAATAAAATAATGTCTATTTATTTTAAAAGCGACAAAATCATATGAACCAAATCGTTAGAAAATCGCAAAACGTTTATGCATATATTTTTTAAAACACGTCTAATATATATTTAAATACTTAGAAGGAATGACGAGATACCTTCAATCATATTAAAACTACAGACATTTTGAGCGAGTGCCAGAGATAAAGTTACAGCAGTCAATAAGAGTGAGTGAGATAGGAAATTTCTATTTTACGTAAAGTATGAGTGTAGACAAGAGGTCCCCCTGCAGACTCGGTGCTAGACAAGAGGTCCCCCTGCAGACTCGGTGCTATCATAGCAAATTCCTTTGTCTGTGGTAACAATCAAGTTAACAACTTTTAGAAGTGCAAGTGGACATGTACCAACTTGCTTTCTAAAACGAGGCATTGAGAAGGGCCTCAGGCTAAAACCGTTAGCAATTAGTCAACGACAATGCATCAGACTTTTCCAAGAAACGGGCATTTGCTATAAATACCGTATAAAATTTCATTGTAGAGTTTTTAAATTATTTGATTTAAATATTTGATGCATGTTTCTAATTTTACATTTTTTCATGTGTACAATTCCCGCACGACTGAACGATTAACTCACTTGGTTTTATAAGCGAATTATTCAAATTTTCGACGATTTGAAATTCAAAAACGGGCGCCTTAAAATTTGCGCCATGCTATTTTAAACAATACGGGTGTCCGTACTTTAATATAAAAATAATAATAAAACTATTTAAATAATTTATTTAATGCGTATGTCTTATTTTATATGGGCTAGGGCACAACAGAAGTATGTCAGGAATATATTAAACTCAAATTTGTAACTCGATGAATTTCTAGAATCTGGTTCTTTGTTTGAAAATGCACCGATGTCATGACGTCAGGGAAGGTTTCTCTGCAGAACAAAAGAGAAAGTTCAATGAGAATCTCGATAATCCAGCCATATAGCAGGCACAAATTATATAAGTAATGATGGCACATCCAATCGTAATATCGGTTTTTTTTTAAATTATATCAAGCTTTAAACACAATAAGCTACAAAGGTCCAGCAGACGCAATTCCCCGGTAACAATGCATTTTTTTGTCGATTAAAATTTACAGCCCGCTACATAAAACAAGTTATTGATAAAATAAAACACTTACGAAGACGCCTTTTAAAAATATTACTATGGTTCTAAATTATGCACAATGCAGTTCATCTGTTATTAATTATAATTTTCAGGAAATAAATAATTTTATAATATGACAGCATAGCGGCACTCAACCGGAATGGCACACTGCTCAAATCTTAAATTTCTAAGACACCTCGCTAGTCTAGGGGTTAGGTGTAGGGGATACTGGCCAGGCAACTAGGGTTCGATTCCCACTCGGGTCCGACGCAAATAGCTTTTTTTAAATTTAAATATTTCCGCGAGTGAATGCAAGACAGAGACAGCAGCTTCGAAGAGCGAGATAGATCCACCAGTTTGAATTTCAAATATTTCCGCGAAAATTCAAAATTAAAAACAACCGCCGTGAGAAGTGCGCGCGCACCAAGATGGCTGCTGACACCCGGGAAGTTTAAAATTCAAATAATGGAACTTAGAAAAAAATCGGAAAAAATTCAAATTTCAAATATTCCCGCGAAAATTAAAAATGGCCGCCGCGTAATTCCAGAAGCAAATTAAAAAATCTAATGCGTAATTTAATCGGAAGCTAATGCGTAATAAAATCAGTAGCACACATCAAAAATAATTAGGTCAATCCGCGACATTAATTAGAGCATCTGATTCGCGGTTTAATTCGCGGTTTAATTGACTTTTAGACACCCGGGAAGTTTAAATTCAAAAACTCGAACTTAGAAAAAAATCTGAAATATTTAAATTCAAATATTCGCGCCAGAAAACCAAGATGGCCGCCGTGTAATTCCAGAAGCAAATTAAAAATGGCCGCGCGTAATTTAATCAGTAGCACATATGTAAATTACATATCAAACTTCATATGTGATTAATTAGATCAATCCGCGAAATTAATTAGATCAATCCGCGGTTTAATTGGAGCACCTGTCAATCAACCGATTAATTTAATCGAGCCTCGATTAATTTAATTGAACACTTAATCCAATTAGTGGTGTCTTCATACTACTTATGACATATGACATATGACTCAAAAGTGAAACGACTTGTCACTCTGTGTTTACTAATGCATTGTTTGGCGTATCAAGTCAATTTTTCATGCCATAGTTCATATTGTCTTAACTGATAAGACACGATTTGATGTGTTTTGGCGTATTGCCTGCTGTATTTCGAGTGCTATGAGTTTGCTTGCCTTAAGATTTAGCACGGTCATTTGGTAAGTTTCTATGGAATTCAGTTATTTTAGTGCCATTTCGTCACACTATGGTGGTAAATTTGCTTACGAACCTATTTTGTTTTGGTTTCGAATGACTTGCCGTCTTTAGCTAAATAAAAACAACCCATCGAAATCTTTAGAAACTTTGTGTCGGCCTCGTTATGAAGAGTCGCGATTGAGGGATTTCTGCAGCCCCATAGTTTTTTTATATTTTTTAGTGTCGGTTAGTAGAATGGAATCTGGAAAATAGATCAGCTGGTGAATGTATTGGAGGTTTTTAAGGTAAGTCTCGTCGTCGAACAGTTTTTTTTTTAGTTATTTTATTTTATTCTGGTACTCAGCCAACAGCCGTTAGATCAATTATAGGCGTCGCTGTACATGTTATGGGGACTTCCAACCCCACTAACGACTGTCATGATGTTAATATGATATCCGGGACCAACTATATCCGTGACAGCCGTATCACGAGGCGCCGAGAGAAGCAGCCAAGGAACTCCCATCCAAGTTCTGACCAGAAAGAGCGTTGCTTAACTTTACTGATCGAACGTGGACGCTTGTTCCAGCTACACCACCCCGGACCTTAAAAGGCTTGCATTTAGTAAGTTGCCGTATACCGGTATTTATCCAATAATGAAAATAACTTTCTAACAAAATTACAATTTTGTTATTACAGATGGAATAAATGACGACTATTTTACATGTCGCTATATTACTTATAAATGCCCTCGCGACCCCAAATTTTGAAAAAGTTAAATAGAATTTAAGAAATTATTATATTCGTTTCTAACTATTATTGAAAATATAAGGTCAACTAATTCAAATTTCAGAATTTTTGCTCTCCCGGTGCATTCAGATTGTTATTTTCCATCAGGATAGCTACCAAAAAGTTTGAAGAATGTTAATCTTAATCCAAAATCTTATAATTTGTGTCAATCTGAAACATTCTTATTCAAAAAATTATTTCTAAAGATATGCAACCCATCTAACCACATTAGATGAGGGAAGCAAAAGGTATGATTCGCCAGAGTTAAGCTAGGTAAGCCGATTAAGATAACATCAAACAAATGAGCGGCTATACTCACAGTTTGTTTAAAATTTTAAAGGTAAAACTGCAGTTTATTTGAATAATAATAAATAGATTTATTTCCAACGGGAACTAAATTCCCAATTACATGAAACATAAAAAAATTAGTAATTAAATTAGTGTCGCTAAGACTTAAATGAAATAAAACAAAATCACTGATTATCTTCTAAACTAAACTATAACATAACACCACAGCAGTGAAACAGTGCCTATAATAATAAAATAAAATAAAATGAAAGCACCGCCTAAATCCACATATTATAATATAATAATAAAAAAATTTCCCGAGTACAAAATCACTTCTGTTGGAAATTGCAGCACGAAACTGACCACTTGTGAGTGAAATATATCAATATTTACCTCCAATTTACTGAACGCATTTGACATTGCTAAAATAGGCGATTTGAAATGCACGTTAGTCCTAGAAAGCGGGTATAAAAATGAAAATTGAGATCTGGTCCTTAAATCAGGCAGTCGGAATTGTATTTGTGATAAAAGTGTAGAGGCGTCAACACGATAATTAATTAAATTAAATAGAAAAATTAACAAATGTAACGTTCTACGATTTGATAGTTCAGTTAAATTAAAATGAAGGCACAAAGAATTGGTGGTGATTTCGTGCTTTGAACGTAAAGTTTCAAGGTTCAGTTTAGTACTTTATTCGATATTATTGATACTATTTGAAACATTTTAAAACTGGGCCCAATTTTAGTTTTCTGCTCTTGAAAATTCATCCAACGATAGTATTTATTAATAGTCATGATTAAAATATCTATTTTATTAATTAAATTATTTATTTTTGATTTATTTAGATTTTATTATAAATCTATTGCTACAGACTACGAGAACAGCATTAAACACGGTTAGAAATTATGCAAGATAAATAAAAAGATGCCAACAAGAAAATAGGAAAATGAACGTTTAGACAAGCATATGTGTAAGTAATTTGAGTGACAGGAAATCATTTAATTAATTTTAATATCAGTTTGAAACATCATTATAAGACTCTAATATCTGTCCTGTTTTATAATAACTGTTTTCTGCTTAGATAGCTAGATTATTAGCTTACTATGAATTATTTTTCTATTTTATTGAAAATTAAATTTTTGTGTATGTACAAGGTACGGTACGGTTTTAAAAACTGTCAGTTATTCAAAAAAGTTTCCCGAATTGGCAGATTCCTTATGCTTCTGGGATCTACAAGTTCTGGTAATAACGCCATTGTATAAAATTGCTGTAGTTTTGGTATCATTTTGTTTTGCCAAAAAATTGCATCTCTATAGATTACTTCTATGGAAATTTCAAGTGGTGACCATACAACAAAGAAGCACTTACTTTTATTGCATATATTTAATTGTCCCTGTATTTGGAAATAGTAGTCATGATTTCTTTTTAATTTTAAAAATAGGAGTTAATAAAAACAAACGAAAAAAAACAAAAGAACCCTATTTTATAGGTATTCAACTTCAAAATCTCACATCAATACACATTAAAATTGTAAAGTTTGAAAAAAAATCGTTGGAGCTGCTTTTGAAAAAATCGAAAAAGACTGAAAAATCACAAGAGTAAACACATACTTCGGGTTATGCGATTCTCTTCAATCGCTTGCTGTCGCATCTATATAGTACACAAAACTTATATATGAAGTTTCAACGTCATACCTCTTTTCGTTTTTGAGATATTCTGTTCACAGGCAGACACACAAAGACAGACACACAGACTGTTAAGGACTTTATAAACTTTTGCCGCTTCTCTTGCATTCTGAATTCATACTGTGCGCAGTGGACTGCCAGGCGGGCGTCCGTTTCTAAAAATTCACTTACGTTTCATCTGTCAACGTGGCAGCTTGCAAACCGGTCCGCTCTACGAAAGCTAATTCTTGTAAATGTTCAAATGTTCAATGTGTTGTTTATTGCTAATAAAGTAACATATTTCCGGCTTTCAACGAGTGTATTTATTCAGTGAAACCTACAATTCATACAGTCCATTAAATTCCAAGGCGAGCTGGCAATCAGGAATTTTCCAAATAACGGAAAACTGAGAGGCTCCACAACATTGGTCCTACAGAGCCAGGATTAAACCACATTAGGTCATTGCGAGTCCAATCAACAGCGACAGCATTCGACAACATTGGTCATTGGCAAGTACAAAAGCATATTCAGTTGTGTATTGCATTGTAATCGACCGCAAGGAAGCAGCGTTCCATATTCGCAGCAACGCGTGGAACGAAGAGGGCACATGCGGTGCCCGTAACGAGAGGAAGGAAGACAGCAGACGGTGCTATCAACGCCAAGTTCGTGCACGTGGGCATTGCAGCTGCAGGCGAGACGGTAGTAAGAACAGAAAACCGGCAAGGCGGCACATACACCAATATCAATGTAAGCCTAATTTCCTATTTTTGTGATTTCCTATGCATGAATATTTGGTTTTCTATCATCGGTGTTATACATGTGCATAATTTCAGCTGCGTATTATTGCGTAAACAAATGGTTTATGATTCATATAAACATTTTAATTGCGTGAAATGCCAAGCTATTACGTTTGTTAGCGATAACCCCTGCATTTTCAAATTGCAGAGCCGTTTGCGTTGTTGAAACAGTCTCGCGTTCGTGGCGCAATTTTGGTCTTGCGTAGTACACGGCCATCCGCGTCGTGATTCATTCCGAATACCGGAGGCGTACCAAATTCCGTACCAGAGGCGTGCGAAAGGTTTTATCATTAAAGAATATTTCAGATCCTGCAAGTAGTAAGGCTACCACACGTAGCATCTTGCCTGAAATATAACAGATAGTTGACCCGTTGGGTCCGCGTACCAGAAGCGTACAAAATTCACGCCAGTGGCGTACGAAAAGTTAGTTCGATCTGTTAAATTGTTTTTAATCTCAACAATTATGGATTCGCTTGTAAAAGTACGAGGCTCTATTAAAGGAAAGCTCACGCATTTTGCAAATTACGTGCAATCTTTGCAAACAATTTATGATGAAGATCAATTCTTATCTAGCGCTCAGATTGTTCAATTGCAAGAAAGATTGGATGCTATAGCCACCGTGCTATCGGAATATTATGTGGTTCATGAACAAATTTTAGAAAACAGTAAGGATACAGAATCTGAAATGCAGCAACAAGTTGAATTTGAAGATTCTTATTTTTTCGCAATATCACAAGCTAAATGTTTGATTAATGAATACAACAAACAGTCTGATGTTGCACCAGATCGTTCTGGATCTCCTAATGGTAGCGTGAGATCAACGCATTCAAATTGCAGTTCGCATTGCAATAATCAAGCTGTACGCCTTCCTGCCATTTCGATTCCCAAATATTCAGGAAGTGTTTCAGAATGGTTAGAATTTCGTGAGATATTTAGTAGCTTAATTCATGAGAATCAAACGCTGACTAATATTCAGAAGCTGCATTACTTAAAGGCTAGTTTACAGGGTGATGCAAGCCAAATTATAAAAAGTTTAGAGTTTACTGCGGGTAATTATACTCTAGCTTGGGATGCATTGTGCAATCGATACAATGATCCAAAAATTCTGGTTCATAACCACCTCAAGGCTATTTTTGAACTTGAATCTTGCAGTAAGGAATCTGCAACTAAATTACGTACGATTAGCGATATGTTATTCAAACATTTTGCAGCAATCAAATCATTAGCTACCGAAAGCGAGCTTCTTGATTTTGTTATAATTTATGTAGTTTCTAAAAAATTGGACCCCACTACATTTCGTGAATGGGAGGTCCTTAGAAACCGGTCAAGTTCTGACCTGCCTAATCTTGATGAGTTCAAGGAATTCTTACAAAATACAGCAAATCTTCTAGAAACTCTGGAAGTAAAAGATAGCAAGCTTGTACCCGAAAGGTCTTCCAAGGTACATTCGAAATCATTTGTGTCAGGTACCCCTTCGCGTCCACTTTGTAAAGGATCTCATTCCTTGTACAAATGCGATAAGTTTGTCAAGCTGTCTGTTCTTGACAGAAAGTCAAAGGCAAAAGAGCTCCGCGTATGCTTTAATTGCCTAACTCAGGGTCACCTATCGAGCCTCTGTAGCTCCAAACATACGTGTAGAAAGTGCAAATCAAGGCACAACACACTTCTTCATGAGGATAAACCTCAAAATGCTTCTTCTAGTCAACCAGGATCTGCGATGTCGGCAGAAACCCCTGTTGAACTAAACCAATCGATTTCGGCATTCTGTTCGAATGCTTTGCAGGTACTCTTACCTACGGCTACCGCTAAACTCATCGCTGATGATGGTACGCCTCATGTTGTGCGAATCCTGCTGGATTCCGGTTCCCAATCGAACTTCATACGTTCAGATCTGTGTAAAAGGTTGAAGCTTCCAACTCGCGAAGTCAACGTTACTGTTTCTGGCTTAAGTAAAGCCACTTCTCAAATCAAGGCTAGGTGTGATATCAAGCTGCAAGCCCCTCACACTTCATACGGCATTGGCCTATCCTGTCTTGTTCTCGATGAGATTACGGGTGTTACCCCAAGTTTTCGCGTCCAGCGAAACAGTTTCAAGGTTCCTGATAACATCAAGTTATCAGATCTGTCCTACGACCAACCGGGCACCATCGACATTCTGATTGGTTCGCCCATTTTCTGGCAGCTCCTTTGTATTGGACAAATTGGTCTAGGCCCAAATCTTCCCATCCTCCAAAAGATTCGTTTTGGTTGGATTGTTTCGGGCCCTACAGGCCCTCCTTCTGCGTACCCTGTACAGTGCAATCTTAGCACGATCGAGGATGCTTCTGATCCCATTGCTAGGTTTTGGCAACTCGAACATTACCCAGAGGAAAAGGTTCGCACAAATGAAGAGAACGCCTGTGAGGCACATTTCGTGCAAAATACGCAACGAGAAGCGAAGGGTCGATTCGTTGTCTCTATCCCTCTCAAGGAACCTGTAGAGGTATTGGGTGATTCATTGCAAATCGCTCAGAAAGGATTCTTATCAGTAGAGAATATTTCAGATTCTGCAAGTAGTAAGGCTACCACGCGTAGCATCTTGCCTGAAATATCCGAGATTTCAGATTCTACAAGTAGTAAGGCTACCAATCGTAGCAGCTTGTCTGAAATTTCCCAGATAGTTGACCCGCTGGGTCTGTCAAGCCTTTGGTGGCACGGTCCCACCTGGCTAAGCGAAAGTGAGGCATCTTGGCCTACTTCCATGTTCAATATTTCAGATTCTACAAGTGGTAAGGCTACCAATCGTAGCAGCTTGTCTGAAATATCCCATATTTCAAATTCTACAAGTAGTAAGGCTACCAAGCGTAGCATCTTGTCTGAAAGATCGCAGATATTTGACCCGCTGGGTCTGTTAAGCCTTTGGTGGCATGGTCCCACCTGGCTAAGCGAAGGTGAGGCCTCTTGGCCTACTTCCAAACATGTTCGTGCTGAGCTTCCAGAATTCAAAAAGGAAGTTCAGAGTCTTTCTGTAACCTCTGTTGAACCATTTCCGTTCAATCAGTATTCAAGCTTCGCTCGCTTACAGCGAGTTACAGCTTATTGTTTCGTCACAAAGGCAGTGCACCTTGAATTGGTCGCTGATCTTTCTACTGAAGCCTTCTTAATGGCTTTTCGCCGGTTTGTGGCTCGTCGAGGCAAACCGCTCCATGTCTACTCAGACAACGGCACTAACTTTGTAGGCGCTAATTCCGAGTTAATTGAATTAGGCAATTTTCTCGCGGAACAAAACCCTTCTATTTCCGAATCAGTCGCGAACGACGGAGTAGCTTGGCATTTTATACCCGCGCACAGTCCCCACTTTGGCGGATTGTGGGAGGCCGGAATCAAGTCCTCCAAACATCACATACGTCGCGTTATAGGTAACGCTAGTCTAAATTATGATGAATTTAGCACTTTGTTAGCACAGGTGGAAGCGACCTTAAACTCCCGACCCCTGTCCCCTTTGTCCTCTGATCCAAACGACCTTCAGCCTTTGACTCCTGCTCATTTCCTGATTGGTCGTCCGTTGGTGTCACTGCCTGATCCCAACGTTACTAAGATAGCCGAGTCTCGGCTGTCTAAATACCAGAGAATACAACAACTTCACCAGAATGTGTGGAAGAGATGGAGTAAAGAGTACATCTCGGAACTCCAACAGCGCACCAAATGGCGCACGCATATTTCGGACCTCCAGCCTGGTTCCATGGTCCTCATCAAGGATGACAATCTACCCCCTCTGAAGTGGAGGTTAGGCCGGGTCACCGAGCTGCACCCTGGCCTTGACGGCGTTACGCGTGTGGCGTCAGTGAACACTGTGTCAGGGATCGTGAAGCGATCCTTCGCCAAATTGTGCCCGCTACCTAATGTTGTGAACTAGTGCGTTAGCGTTCAGCGCAGTTTTCGTAAAGCCTTTTGGCTCCCCATTGTTCGGGTTTTCTTGTACTAGATTAAGATCCATGTACTATTATGCTTTGTATATATGTGTGTTCACGTTACATGTTTTACTCTAGCTTTTACATGTCAACTCTGTACTGTTTTATTTGAAAGGTTACTCTTTCCAAGGCGGGCGGTATGTTAAGGACTTTATAAACTTTTGCCGCTTCTCTTGCATTCTGAATTCATACTGTGCGCAGTGGACTGCCAGGCGGGCGTCCGTTTCTAAAAATTCACTTACGTTTCATCTGTCAACGTGGCAGCATGCAAACCGGTCCGCTCTACGAAAGCTAATTCTTGTAAATGTTCAAATGTTCAATGTGTTGTTTATTGCTAATAAAGTAACATATTTCCGGCTTTCAACGAGTGTATTTATTCAGTGAAACCTACAATTCATACAGTCCATTAAATTCCAAGGCGAGCTGGCAATCAGGAATTTTCCAAATAACGGAAAACTGAGAGGCTCCACAACACAGACCAATGAACAAAAACCAAAAATACCTAACACTATCGCAGAAATACGTATTATTATGCAGTGATTTTTTTGAAAATAAGAAGAACATGAAATTTTATAGTGATTGGTCATGACGAGGATTTAGAATGATCTTAAACGATGAAATTCAGATTTTTTAAAATTTGAATTTAAAAATGAAATAAATATGTATACGTTTTTACATGTAGCTAACATCCAACATATACTGTAAATAAGAATTTAAATCCAAAGTGTATCTATTTATGTACGGCGCAGAAGATTTTTTGTTAGTTTTCAATAAATTGTTCAATATTTAAATATATTAAAATATACCATAATATTGATTACTCAGAGTTTTAGACGAGACAAAAAACTTGATCAAATAAGAATCTTACCTTTATGTACATAAATGTTGTGAGTGCAGAATATTATAATGAAATAAAAGAAAATCTTCTTGAACATGTAAGATCAGCAAGAAGTAAACAAATAAAAAAAGGAATAACAATAACGATATAAAAAACCAAAAATTCGAATGTAATATAACCATGCATTTCTTTTATAAATGTCATTTAATTGACCTTTTACCTTCAATGTTAATTGATAGTTTATTGGGTTTTAGCATCACGTCGAGTAAGCTTAATTTGTCGTTGTAAACGTTTCAACTAGCATTATTGGGTCTTCATAAGTAATTATTCTTTAACTACAACGTGGCAATACGGCTAAAAATAGTATACGAGTATTCATTCATTCTCAAAATAGCATACATATTTAATTTATAACGCCATTGATTTATGCGAATGAATTATTCTATAATATGTTGTTTTCAGATTGTATGCATTTTAAATTTTTATGATATGTAGAACAAAGACTATTAAACTATTATGACCATTATAAAACATTATGCAATTTTCAGTAGAAATATACCAAATGATTGAAAATTTTCTGAAAATATTTGGAAAAATGTTCTGGAGCTAATTTCTTGAAGGCATGTAGGAATGCTTTTGTTAAAAAAAGTAGCTGAGGAACACGTTTTGCAAATATTTCCATAGGATTTTTTTTATGCACGCGTTATATTTTGATAGAGAATATCACGAATGAAAAAGCACAGTAAAGAACACATTTTTGTTAAAAATAATAATAAAACTAATATCTAAGTACTAACATTTTAGGATTTTTTGTCAAAACTACAGTTAATTAACATTTAAGTTTGTTTAGGGGTCGCTTTTGGTTGGCCATAGCAACAATCATTATCGGCCTACTGACTTTGTTGATTTTTCACAGCTTTGTTGTCTCTAAATGCTTTGATGACAGTGACATAACTGGAAATTTTCCGGTAAATTTTAATAAATTTCCGATTATTAATAATCGCCGTTGCTATGAAAATTTTTCAATCAAATATACATAAGAGATATTCTCAGTTATAACTTCCCGTTGCCCTATATTTACGGTTGAATGTGTTTGCATTCTGTTTTCTTACCGAACTTTTCGTAATGAGGTACGCTGTCAGATTAACTTGTCATTATAGGCTTAACGATCTCCACTGGTCAAATCTACAACCGGCCATTGCCAGAGGCAATAGCCGTTCAGTTTGTTGCCTATATTTAGGCGTTTTCAAAAATCCCTAGATGTGGCGAACGACGATTTTAAAGTTACTAAATACTAGCCTTAAGTTGTAGACTATTGGTTCTTATGCAATTGTTGTCCCATTGTTGGATGTCTTTTGATAAGTATGCGCCTTTTGATTATGCTACGTAGTATTAGGAAGAGATCGTTGAACCGATTTACATCAGAAGTGAGTAGCTTTTAGGCACTCTTCGCCTGTACGCTAGTGGAGTTTTATTGTTTCGGGGATTTTTTGGTTACGTTAACACACCAAGAGTGGTGGTTAATTCTGTATTGAATTATTACATACAACATTTATATTTATCACTACATTAGGTTCAATGCTAAGATTGCTAAGCGTAAAAATGCGACTTTGCATTTTGTTGTTTCAGCACAATCTAGAAATCTGGCTTTCTTAAATTGCTGTATGCATATTAAACTAGAAATACGATTACAAAGAGAGCCATGCGATTACGGCACGACCTAATAACATGGATTAAAAATACTGTGTAATATGGAAGTAGACCGCAGCAATTACAAAATTTAATGTAATTGTATTATATGTTATATGTTGTCACTAAATTAACTCAAAATGCGTATGTTTTAAGCGCACTAGAAGTATTTAAAACTATCGGTTTAATCTGAAAAGTCATTGTGATTTCTAGTAATATTAAGGGAAAGAAATTACTTAATTAGCTTTGTTAATTATTACTATCGACATAATCTTTAAAAGATAAATCACATCTCGTCTTTAAAAAACTGATGCTGTATTTGTTTATTTGCACCCTTAAAACATTTTGTTGTTCAATCGGAAACCGTATAGTATAGAAAAATCGCTCAAAATTTACTGATATAAAATCATTGAAATACGTACTCTAACCTCTTTTTAATTCTGGTTTGACTCAGTCGATGTTATTCGTTAAATACATATCAGCTGTATAAAATAAATTCAACACGTTGGAAATTCTGGTTAGTTCAGGAACACAAAGCTGTATTCTTAACTTTTTTACCTTCCCTCTGCTAAAACAACACATTTTTTAACTTAAAGCATTTTTTGTATCCAAACAGATTGTTTGTACAAGATGTTCATAAATAAATGGGAGAGTGTTTTTCTTTTCGAAATGAGTTGGACGTTGAAAATAACATTTTATCATATTTTTTTCTATTAACTCAAATTGCGGATGGTTTACGTTTTGCCCTGAGATATACAAAGGGCAACGGTATCTCAAAGAGGAAAGCTTTTTGTTGGTTCGGTAGCACGTTAGACGAAATCGCGAGATTCCTCAGATGCCAAACCTCAACTTCTCGTTGCGTACGTTTGCTTATTCCTCAGTTCCGTAAACAACGTGCTTGTTTTACAGAGAGTCTAAGTAAATAAAAGCAAAGAAGTCTGTTGTGTTTAAGAGCGAAGCTCTATGAACCTGAAAACGCTATATCAGATAAACCCTTCCGAACCACTTGCTCGAGAGTCCTTAAGCTTAGCCAATATCACGGTTTGTTACCCTTCGTCTGACCTGTGAAGAGCGAACTTGGTCAGATATTTCACGAGCTATTGCACGCATCGTCTTGACATGGCTCGCACCCGCTTGGCCTGTTACATAAACTCGCGAGGTCACCGGAAGTTCTCATTTGGGCGTTTGTGATCGGATCGCCATTGTCGTACTATCGCGCTTCCGTTTTTTGTAGTTAGAGTAAACTGCGGAGCTTGTACCTTTTGTGTTCGAGAGTCTACCTGTCTGCAGAGAAGTTTTTGCTGTTCATTACTGAAAGCATTGATTTCAAAATAATGTCGGAATGAAAGTATAATAAAATACAATTATGCTGAAGTAAAACGTCTCTTTTATTTACAGGGTTTTTTTAATATCCCCTCTTACAGACGATTCAAGAAGAAAATAGCTATTTTTGTATTAAGGGCGTGAAGGAGGCGATTTTGGCCCGCGGCGGAATTATAAGCCAGAGGCCCGAAGGGCCGAAGGATTATAAAACGCCAAAGGGCCAAAATCGCCGTTCACGCCCGAAATGCAAACAAGATTTTTTGTAAAATCCACCATAAAGCTTTGAAAAATAAATGGCACGATTCGTTCTCAAAAATCAAATTGTTGTTGGTTGCCAATGTGATGCTGGTTTTTTAGGCCTTAGGGCGCAAAAGGCATTATTTACGCCCGCAAATTATTTTTAGGCCTTAGGGCGCAAACGGCACTATTTACGCCCGCAAATTAATGCATAAATGACCATATTTTAGTACGATTTTACAAAAACATGTTTTTTGTATCACTTAGTTAATAATTAGTTAATGAAAAAAGAGCAAACCCTAATGACTGTGTTGAATTGTTATGACATTTGTTACACTAGATTTAAGGGACGGTACGATTGCACTAATTAACCTATCATTAACGCTCTTTTAAAAATGTGCATACATTAAGAGATGATTGCTCCAATGACAATTGTAATCCTACTTCACGAAAGTCCTAATTACATATTAACTATTGAAAGGGGTGAGTATAAATAAAGGCACCCGTAAGTAGAGCTGCTAGAAATTAATATCTCATTTGGACTTCAAACCTTCGGGCTCTAAGACACAGTTGTCAATCAGGCATTTGTCATGGATTTAACTGTTAAAAAAAGCCAGGAAATAATTTAGTGATGTTGGATAATTAAAATTTTATTTCTCAAATAAACTCCATCGGGGCGAGATGTATCGTTTCAATAAAAAAATACTCTATATAGGTCAGGGCCGTCGTAAGCGAGGGTGAGAGGGATGCACGGTAGCCGGGCGGCATGGTTTAGGGGACGGCAATTAAGCCTTTGGCAGATAACTGTTGTTTTTTCAAAATCGAAATTTAGAGTTTTCCTCTTCCGCATCTTCAGTCGATGTTTTGAAATACGAGAGACAAAATCAATAATCTGCCTAGGGTGGGTAGGAGGAAAAGGCTTAGAGCACTAATTAGTTCTTATTTATTAATGTAGTCACCACCCAACTTTACACAAATATCCCACGTTTTCGAGTGTTTTGATATTTTTTCTCTTCAGCAAAACTGCTGACAACCCGCTGAAGTTCTACGCCAGAAAAAAGCCGACACCTCGGAGGTTTTTTTAACTCTCAACCGATATCGTGGGATATTTCGACACCCCAATGCCTGTATTATTATTAGTGATGGGCATAACCGGACAATTTTCATAACCGAATTATTTGCATTCGAATCATATTAATAACCGAATGATTATTTGAATAATCATTCGAATACATTTTGGCTCTCGATTCGTTTCGATTAAGTCAGCCGGTTTGCCGGTTGGCGGTTCACCGTCATCTGCATCGACATCGTAACTTGCAGATAGCAGAAGAACCAAAACATAATATGTACCGTCGGCGCCTTAGAAATCGGGACACGTAATAATATGTTCTTCTAGTCTTTGGAGTATTCTTGCTCCGGTTACTTCATTAATGTGAGATGGCATTTCATAATTGACAAACAATAAACAATCTGACGTAACAATTAAAACCATAATAACTGTAAAAACCCAGTTTATACACTTAAAAAATACATGCAAAATATATCATAATAGTGTGTAGTGCCCGATTTCTAATGCGCCGACCGTACATTATGTGTTATGTATTGGAAATTAAGAGGTATTTATTGAAGTGTAGAAAGAAAGAAATATGCCGGACTGCTTGCTAATCGCAATAAAAAGTGGTAAAACGTTTATCTTTATCGATCGAGCGGGTTAAAAGCGCCGCCTCTTGTTTTAAACCGTTAGAGATGTAAGCGTTTGCAGTTTTCAGGCGTTCAGGTTTCAGGTCCCCAGAATTTGATAATGTTTATGATAGGAGGTAGTTACGCGATAACCAAATGGTGTTTTCAATACAACCTGCTTTGTTTATGAGTTATGACGTATTTATATTTACAGAATTTTGAGCACTGCGTAGGTCGCTGAGATATGGCACGTAGTAACTTTGAATAGAGGTTTTATATTCAAAGCGTAGTACGTATCAGCATGAGGTTATTTTTCATTCAAATACTTGGAACGAAAACCGAGTTACATAGGTTATTTCAATAACCGGATAACCGGTTATTTTTCATTCGAATAAGTCCATCACTAATTATTATGAGAATATAATTCATTAAATTTTGAGCCATTCATCATCTCTTAAATTTAAGGCGTTGGCCAATAGGACTTTCTTCCATACTGGCAATATAGTGACTCACGCTTTTCGATTTCGTACGAGCTAACTTGGTTTTGTTTCACGTGTCAAATAAACTAATTTAGAAATGTCATTTGATTTTTCTAGGTTAGCTCGTGCGTTTTAAGCATAAAAAGCAACAAAAAGTGTGTTTGGGACAAACATTGATCATTAGCATTGGTACTCATGTAATATAACGGCGTTACGTTTTCTCTGGTATATATTTTAAATCATTATATTTTCTGCCTAAATATAATTCGTAGTACGCTTAATAATCTATACTTTTTTTAAAATATAATTTCGTTATAATTTCAATGCAAGAAAATACAACTCGTCTTTTGGACTCGTTGTATTTTCAGCTTTGGGATTATAACTCATAGTATTCATCAAAAAACCATCGATAATAAGCGTACTACTTATTATATTACCCCTCAAAATTACATATTTATAATTTAATTACAACTTTCTTCTTCTTCTTCTACTTGTGGTTAGGCTAATAGCCTGCTTATTCCAGTGACTCCTTCCAACTCTTTCGTCGTCTTCCTGGGGATCTTCTTCCCGCGGAGAGAAATCTCGGACCCTTTTCACTATCTTGTTCTCTGCCATTCGAGATACGTGGCTATTCCACTCATTTCGTCTTCTTGTGACCCAGTCATTATTTTATTTCCCCATTTCGCAGACTCTCTGGATTTCCTCACTTATTACATGATCACGTCGACTCACTTTTGCTATTTTCCGCAGTGTCTGCATTTCTGTCGTCTCCAATATTTGTTTTGTTTTTTACGTATTTCCCCTTGTTTCTACTGAGTACATCATGATTGACCTTTGTTACAGTATCGAACTGTTATAACCACACTCAAGGGTGTGTAAATGCCAAATGCTTAATCAAGTCCGGGAGACGTCAACACTTATCCTGGAAATATCACCAAACAGGCTTAAAGGTCACGGCTTGATACGCTCAGGGAGATTGGCGTGGTCCTAGAAACGGTACACCACACGGCAAGCGTGACGGTATCTATAGGGTGTTACAAAATACAAGGGCGCCACAAGATTACATCTGGAAACCCACGCTTAACAGAATCTTGAAATCCAAGCGGGGCAGGATACTTGAGTACAAACTCTTGACTTCCAACAGTGTAGCGACGAGCGCGCCGACCTATATGGAACGCTCATAAACCGTTCTCAGGCGTCACTTTACATCGATCTTGACACAGTGACTAAATCACCCTGTAAATAATCATGCACAAACACGTGGGAAAATCATACGACAAATACAATAAACAGATCTATTTGGCCAAGCTGATGGCCAAAAGGTACAACAATGCTGACGTGGTCAGCGAATACAATCAATTCATAATTTCAACAAGGGTTAAACCTAAAAAGAAACCCCAGCTGGGGACGCCTCATCTAAAAATATCACTTAAACACGTACGAGTAATTCAACGTATTCTGAGTTGCCGACTGGCAGTAAACATGAACAATTCAGTCAAAAAGATATAGCCTGGCTTGTAACACAAAGGATTAATTTGGGAAAATAGCGCACAACGCCTTAATTAGGCGGATCATAACAAGTATGATTAATTTAACATATTCTGAGTTGCCGGCTGGTCGTAAACATGAACGATTAAGTCAAATATATAGCCTGGCTTGTAAGACAAAGGATTAATTTGGGAAAATATCACACAACGCCTTAATTAGGCGGCTGATAACAAGTATGATAAATTTAACATATTCTGAGTTGCCGGCTGGTCATAAACATGAACGATTAAGTCAGAAATATAGCATGGCTTGTAAAACAAAGGATTAATTTAGGAAAATAGCGCACAACGCCTTAATATAGCGGCTGATAACAAGTATGATTAATTTAACATACCGGCTGGCCGTAAACATGAACGATTAAGTCAAAAATAGCGCACAATACCTTAAATTAGACGGCTTGGCCTTGCTGCGTAGGCGCTAATCGCTACAGCTGTCGGGCGCTAATCGCTAGAACTGTCGGACGGCGACGTGACGTGGGCCCACCCACGTACGATGTCCATTAGATCCCCAATTCATTTTGGAAGAACTGCAATGCCCGCCTTGGCGACCACAAAACCCTGCGAGACCGCGAGTGTCTCGCTTGTAAGATAAGATTCCGACCAATAAAGCGAAAATAATTAGCCAAACAGGTCTTGGGAAAATTAACGAGCGGCATCGGCCATCGATGACGACACGCAATAAATCACCCAAGAAGGACACCCTGTCACTCACCCGGCCCACCAAGAACTGTGACAATAAACAATGTCAAATCTCGCTGTAACAGCAGGAAAACACCGGCCGTGCGAAGGCGGCCAAAATCACGCTGTATCGACTGTACTCATGGCGGCCGGAGACTTACTGATCCTAAAAGGGACGCCACGCCAAGCTTTTTCGCGCCAAACATTCTATCGCGCCAACAGTTGTAGCCAATCAAATCGCAGATCGTTCCGCGTGACCTCGCATGATACCACGGCGAGGCAACCCGAGGAAAAGAGAGCGCGACAAAATTAAAAAAACTTGAGGAACATATCTTGCTTACTCCAATGGGCTACGTTTTGAAATTGATGTAACCAAGCGCTCCTAAACGGGTGAAATAAAATGCAGCTGCAACTAAGACGACTAGAGCCCGAAACGGATACGCTGAACCTTTTAGGGAACCAAAAGGTGCGTGCGTGTCGCTTTTAGAATTTTCAGATGCAAATAACTGAAGTATTATACGAGAAAATATGATCGAAACGGAACCTATATACAAGCGAAGTCGTCAATTTTGTACCAAAACTACTCCAAATGGTCACGTAATTATTGAATTTAAAGATGGCCTGACACCTTATTACTGACTTTCTTACTTTTGATTTCTTTCATCATCATCATTATAGTCAGCCTTGATCCGTCCACTGCTGAACGTAGGTCTCTCCTGCACTCTTCCATTCACATCTGTCCTGGGCTAATTGAAACCAGTGTCGCCCCACCGTTTTCTTTATATCATCTAGCCACCTCTTTTGTGGCCTTCCCACACTGCGTCTGGTCAACCTCGGTCTCCAGTGGGCAAGTTTTGCTGTCCATCTGTTTGGGTCCTGTCTAGCGACTAGTCCCACCCATTGCCACTTCAGCTGTGCTATGCGGTGCATTACATCAGTAATTTTCGTTTTCTTTCGAATCTCCTCGTTTCGAATCTTCTGTCTCAAGCTAATTTCCAACATTCTTCGTTCCAGTGCCCTTTGTGGCACTCTCAATTTATTTGCACTTTTATCGGTCAGTGTGGCGGTTTCAAGACCGTAAGTTGTAACTGGCAATATACATGTCTCGTACACTTTGCGTTTTAAACTCGAAGGAACTTCAGGGTTTTGAAATATGTGCTTCAGTTTGCCAAAAGCAGCCCAAGTCAAACCAATCCGTCTTGCAATTTCTGTTGTTTGATTCTCTTTTCCCAGCTTTATTTCATGTCCTAGATAAACATAGCGATCGACATGTTCTATCGTTGGTCCATCTATTTCTATTTGGAGGTTGTTTGGACTCATTATTTTTGATTTATTTAGTAGATATTTATTATACCAGATGGTGCTCTTTAAGCATGCTGATATTTGTGCTGCTTTTTGGGCTTGGTACGTGACTTCTCTGACAAGGGCCCCAGAGCTGGTAACTGTAACTCCTACGTCATGACTTGTTCTGTAATATTGTTATTTATTCCTAGTTTGTAACTTAGCGACTCCTTACGTATGTAAGCGTTTTTGTCTTGCTGTGTGATATTTATAAATTGAATGTTCAATATGCCTTCGAAAATTAGAATAACAGTCGCATCGACGGTGTAGCAAACAATTCGGATTTTCTTCTTTCCGATATTTTACTAGCTTAGGTAGGACCACGTACCAATTGTGAGGAAGGATAAGGGTTTTGGCCTTACCTGGTCGCGAAAGTTATAGTAGGTATTTTGCCGGTTGGTAAATATCGGCCTAATTGGGCTAACAATGCATACGGCGAGACACTTGGTATTCTTAAAATAGCTAGGCGAGTGGTTTGCTTACAGTAGTACACATCAAAATATATATATTCTTGCGGCCGAGCAACTGGGGGAGTAAAGAACGGAGTCAAGGCGTCGACCTCCAGTGGCAGCTCGTGCGACGTAGATGGCCTCGCGCTACCGCAGGCAGCAAAGGCAGCCACAAGGTCTGCAGGTATGCAAGGGGTTGGCCTCGGATTCCCTAACGGAGTCCTCGGCGAGTAGTTAGTGGAATCCAAATACAAGCCATCAAATTACAGGAGCACATGGATTGGTTCCCATCGAACGTTGAGCTCCAGCGAAAATTGAATCCCAGCGAAACTGAATGCCAACGGAACTGGCTAAAAACGTACAATGTTCCCAAACAGGCCTTCAAACATGAGGCAGGAGCTATCGTAGGCTTACCTAACGTTGGAGTGAAGCCAGAGTGGACATGGACAAGGGTAACGTTGGCCCGATAAATCCGCCGAGGTGATTAGCCGTAAGTAAATCAACCAACTAATAATTACTAACGCAATAAAGACATATGTGCTTCTAGATCCCCCATACAATTATCGAAGATGAGTCAAGCCAAAGGGCTCTTCGAAGCACTAAACTGCAGGGTACAACAACCAGCTAGCATAAAAATTTAGAATGGAAAGATCCCAAAAATCCATTAACAGTTCCACAAGTTACAAGATATCAAAAACTTTTTCAAAATTTGGGGAAAAGTATCCACAAAAAAACATCCTAAAAAATGTCACTGTATCAAGAGATAACAACATTGCTCTAGAAACAAATCAGGCCAGGGAATTTATTTATAATTATTGCGCACACGGTTGCCTAACCACCAGGCTTAAATGTAAATGGATTTGGGTAGAATAAATTTAAATGATGAAAATCTAGTTAATTTCTAGGGGAGATGAGTACAAAACTACCTACTAATTATAACGAAATGTTTAAAAACTAACGTACAACTACCTAGGCCTATACTAATCCATGCAAAATTACCAAATGAAACCACGGGCTAATACTTAGGAATAAAATTCAACTAGCAAATTTTTACTAGTACAGGGGAAGCTACAAAATACCCGTAACACAATGTAAAAATTCCTTTAAAGATAATTTACTGTCATTGTTAAAGTGCTTTGGGGTATCCAACAACCGTACCATACCAGTTACGTTGCCTTTTTTGTCGTTGGTTATCAGTATGCCTAGTTATCTAAGCGAAAATGAATTTAACCTTGCTACTAACTTCGTTGATAATATCGACGATGATACTAGAAAATTTGGAAATGGACGGTTTTATTTTGCACAAAATGGTTATTTCAGTGAAAATGTTATTATTATTACTATTTTGTTCTCATTTTCTCTTAGCCTTGCAGCTGATTGCCATTACACCCCACGATAACAGTTACATTCGGTGAAACAACGATGCCTATTCAAGGTTAAATTTCTGAATAAATAATAGTCACAACAGGGGCATATTGGATCTATACGTTGCTTGAAACGGATTAAGCCTTGTGCACTCATGAAGAATCAGCGCCTCTTTTAAACAAATGTTGACTCTTTCTGTATGGCACGAGGCAGTTTCTCAAGTGCTATTAGGCACTTGCGGTACTTATTTTACATTTCCTCATGCAATCAATTTAAATAATTCCGTGATGGTCCAAGAATGCCATAAGATTGCCCCATAGGAACTTGTGCTTGACTTTTTTTTTTGAAGCGTTGAACCTTTATGAACTCACTACATTGATTGCCGCTTGGTTTCAGGACCCCAATAATGAACCCAGGTTTCATTTCCTGTCACTATCTTCCACAGCAAGTCTGGATCTTTTTTTCAGTAAATCTATATATTTCTTTGAGGAATTCTTCCGACGATCTTTCTGTTCAGGACTCACAAGTCGTGGAAACCATCAGCATGACATCTTACTCATTCCAGGCTTCTCACGAAAAATGTGTGGACAACTTAGTTTGCATAGGGACCTGGACACTACGCCGACTGGACACAACGTCGACCGTGGACACTACGCCGACCGTGGACACTACGCCGACCGTTGGCCGTGGACACTACGCCGACCCTGGACACTACGCCGACCGTCCTCTGTGGACACTACGCCGACCTTGGACACAACGCCGACCGTCCTTTTTGGACACTACGCCGACCGTGGACACAACGCCGACTATTAAAATAAAAATTAATAGCAAATGCAACACTGTAGTGGACACTATGCCGACCGTTCCCTTTGGACACTACGCCGACCGTGGACACAACGCCGACCGTACTCTTTGGACACTACGCCGACCATGGACACAACGCCGACCGTTCCCTTTGGACTCTACGCCGACCGTTGACATAACGCCGACTCATCCTCCTAGAATAAACGTTCGTAATAGGTCTCAGTGTGCATATTTCTTTACGTCGGCGGCGATACAATTTTCCTTACTAGGAATACACTATTTTTTCTACTCCCGCATGTAAATATTCTATTTTCTTCACAATCCACAGAATGGATAAGTGGGCAATTGTAGTTAACTGAATGAATATGATTTCATATCCACATACGGGTGGATATGAAATACACCAATCACAAACCACGTTAGTCGTGATTACCTAGGCAACTTTCATTTATTGTTTGTTTTGTTATGGGCACGCCCTGCGGAAATGTGTGTGGCACACGTGATTTTGTTGTAAGATATCTTATTAACGTTGAATACATTTTTCTTTAATTTTCCAGTTTGTACTTTCTTTTACAATAAAGGAAGTATTGGATTCACCCCAAAAATTCGAAATTGAGTTTTCAACAGATCTTCACGAGTCCCCTGAACCCAAGAAACATATTTTTTTCATTGGTCTGTCTGTGTGTGTGTCTGTCAGTGTATGTATCTGTGTGTCTGTGTGCGTGTCTGTCTGTCTGTGAACAGAATACCTCAAAAACGAAACGAGGTATGGCGTTGAAACTTCATATATAAGTTTTGTAATTTTGTAAAGCTCTTGTAATTTTTCAGTTTTTTTTTCAAAAATGACTAACGATTGTTTTCAAACTTCACATTTTTATTACATCTTTAATTTGTATTGATGTGAGATAGTTGATTTTTCAATTGAATACTTCTAAAATGGGATTCTTTTGTTTTTTCCCAATTTTTTATTAACTCCTATATTAAATAGAACACCCGGTATATTATTAAATTTTTGAACTCATCTTAAAATTCTAGATATTATTCAACACTATAATGAACGAACCAATGAAAATTGTTCAATTTGTCAGAAACGGCCAATCAAAATTGACTCTCATTGAAAACACCTAATGTCACAGTGTTTTCACTCGAGCCCAATTGGTTTCAATGATTTCAATTTAGTGAGTAGCCTTTGACTGACATTTCACCAAAACGTCAAAGTCAAAGTTTGCAAATCAGCTTCATTCAAAAACTCATAACAATCGTGTTGGAAGCTCCAGTATTGAATGAATAGTGGAAAACGTTAAAAATGTGTGCTGTCGAACACGGTAAAAGTCATCTACCCATATTGTTGAATAATCTTTCCAAATACCACTCAAGGGAAAAATTTTTAAGAGAATTTATTTCGTCAACATGCAAATTATTGCAAATTTCTCTCAACAAAAACTGCTCAAATTCCACTCGACCTGCGGTCTCGCGGAATTTTTAACGCAGTTTTGGTTTCGAGAAATTTAAACGCAAGAATTTGCATGTGAACGAAAAAAATTCTCAAAAAATTTTCACCTTTTGTGGTATTACCCTTGAAAATTTGTCTCTTCAACTGACGCTCTATTTTGTACCGTTTTTGTAGAATTTGTAACTTTTGAAAATTTTTTACAAATTCTTAAAAATTTAAAATCAAATTTTTGGCTAATTATGAGATTACTATAAAAGAAAGTTGTGTGCGTGTATCACACCAGATTTTTTCCATTGATAGGTCGTAGAAAAAATACACTGTACAACTCGAGTGGAATGTCCACTCTCGTTGTACAAACTACTAATAAATAGCACTGTAATACTACCAAAAGTATAGCGTTTGGCTGTTTCACATACAGTTATGCCTTGACAATGTCGTCAAAAAGAGCTACTAAATTTAAGAAAATAAAATTTTTTTTTACCGCAGTACCGGTATATTTAGACAAACTCAAATAGCTTTAGAACGGTCACAACGTCATATAGTAAAATATCAGGTATGGAGTATTAGATACAAGTTTAAACCGGTGCAACTGAATTGCGCACCAAACCCATTAGTCCTATAATCTAACACTCGAATTGCGCTCAACATATTTTCCTACCTGGGTTGATCCTTACTATAACTCGAACTGCGCATAGGAGGGATTAAGATGAGGGACAATCATAAAGTGATTTTTTTATCTTTACGTGCCGAAATTGGCATAACTTGCTGGGTGACCGGTTACAAAACGGAACAAAGCAAGTTTTTAATTTTTAGTAAACAAAAGATATGTCTTAACGTAATTGATGTCTAAAGGATGTTCAGCCCCCTCCCCCCATAATTTAAAGTTCTGATCTAAACAACTTTTTCAAAATTAAATTAAATGTTTCTCGTAACTTTCGTAACCAAACTTTTGCTATATTCGGTTTTGTTTTCGATGTTGGTTATTTTAGCCCCAATTTCACAATAATTTTATCGCACTTATAGTTTACACATTTTTTAAAAGATTCTGGTTTTAAAATGTAGGAAGCGAAAATAGGTTGAATATTTGAAGACGTAACGGTCGTAAAATATTACCAAAAGGAACTAAATTATCCAGCTATTGTCATTTGATGTTTTCATTAGAAGAATTATTAACATGGAATAAATTATACCAGGTATGCAATGATAAAAAGAAATATTAACTGTGTAGCGACATGTGAAAACAAATAGTAATTTATTATACAAGACGATAAAGTTAAATTTTATCCACGAGTGAATCGTTTAACGTCGAGACGAAGTCGAGACGTTAATGATTCAAGAGTGGATAGAAATAACTTTATCGTCGTGTATAATACAATATTTTTTTCTATAGCAAGAACTTTAACAATTTCAAAAGAAAATAATGAAAGTCAATCACATTTCAAAATGTCAGTAGCTAGATTGGGTTGCTACGATAATACGAAACTGTCATATTTAATTTAAACAAATGTTAGAAAATTAAATTACTTTATCTATCCTTGATGTTAAAGTGCTACTTTATCTACCCTTGCTGTTAAAGTAAAACTTGACCTTTTGTTTTGAGTTGATAAAAGCACACTTTAACATGTGCTATAGAAAAATATATTTTTTATCATAAACAGTGTGATTCACTTCTCACCTTCACACCCCTGTATCTTTCTTATTTATTTTTTGATTGACTTGAAATGTTGGCCAATCACACCATCATTTAAATTAATTATTTTTATAACTTTTAAATGTTTTACCGAGTACCAGTAACCCAACTCCATCAAAAATTGAAGCGAAAAATTAAAAAAATATTGCAGGCCTAGTTTTATCGAAACACGTTATCACAGAAAGTTAATCAAAATCATAAAAATAGTCGAAATGTAAATTATTTAACTTGCTATTTGCATTTAGAGGAACATAAATTGACAGCTCATGTATATACTTAAATAAATGTAGTCAGGCAACCATTAAAATTTAATTCGTTTAGATTTAAATATTATTCATTATCAAAAATAATAAAATTTCTATAAAAATTTGGATTTCGACTATTTTTTCAATTTTGAGCAACTTTCTTTAATAATATTTTAGGTAAAACCAGGACAACATCTGTTTGTCATCGCAGTAGGTTACTAGTTTGCAGTAAGATTATTTAAAAATCTGGTGTGATACACGCACACAACTTCCTTTTACAGTGATCTGGTAATTAGCCAAAAATTTGATTTTAATTTTTTAAGCATTTGTTAAAATTTTCATAAATTACAAATTCTACAAAAAACGGTACAAAATAGAGCGCTAGTTGAAGAGACTAATTTTCTCTATTAGTTTAAGCTAAATTCAAAAAAGTAATACTATAACGGGTGTTCTATTTAAAATAGGAGTTGATAAAAAAACAGAAAAAAAAACAAAAGAAACTCAATTTAGAAGTATTCAACTGGAAAATCACCTATCTTACATCAATACACATGAAACATGTAATAAACATGTGAAGTTTGAAAAAAATCGTTAGAGCCGTTTTTGAAAAAATCGAAAAACTGAAAAATCACAAAAGTAAACACCTACTTCCGGTTATGCGATTTTCTTCAAAAGCTTGCTGTCGCATCTACATAGTACACAAGACTTATATATGAAGTTTCAACGCCATACCTCTTTTCGTTTTTGAGATATTCTGTTCACAGACACACAGACACACACAGACAGACAAGACACACAGATATACCAATGAAAAAAAATATGTTTTTTGGGTTCAGGAAACTCTAAAACGTGAAGATCTTTTGAAAACTCAATTTCGAATTTTTGGGGTGAATCCAATACTTCCTTTATTGTAAAAATAAATAAAAGGAAGTAAAAATTGCAAAAATAACCCTCTTAAAGAGTAGTATAATGAACCAAAATTTCAAATCGTTCAGAAAATAAATAGCGAAGATATAGGGCCTGTAACGATGAAAAGTAAAACACACTGTATACCAAATATTTTATTTACAAGTTTACAATACTACTAAATTTATTAGAAACACGTTTTAGAAAATTGTATCGCGATTTTGCATGCCTATCTAACTGCACAATTTTGGTTTCAATGGATTACTGCTTTAATATAATTTTCCGTTTTATATATTTATTACCACTTCGCCTAGTAGATTTGAGTTTTATATACGTATCGGTTTGCATTTCTAGCAACAATTTTAAAAAGGAGTGTATATTAGGGTACGGAGATACATTTTTCCTTTTAAATTGGGAATGAAATTCGCAAGTGTTGGTCGTTCTTGGAATGCTGGTAGTTTTCGCAGCCCTTATATCTGGAAGAAATGTAGACTCATTTTCAATGTAGTTATCAATTATACAGCCAATAAACTGAATAACTCTAGAGTCATCCGAGTTTTCGCTTATAAGATCTTCTGCGAAGCGATTACCCACTTCTGCTGACGGAAGAAATCCAAGTTCCATCCTTATTATATGCATTTACCAATAATGAAAAATTGTTACCTAAATTACGGTCGTTGATCTGACTACCTGTAAGCACTGAGCGCAGTTCAGCAGGAGTTTAAACAACCCTTTTCACGACTAAAGTACCTGTCGCTAATCTGTGCGCAATTCAAGTGCCACCGTTTAAACAAGGTGATTTTTCCCACCAAGCTTCAAATATCTGTGATGTTAACACCCTATTCACGACCTTTTAAGGAATTAGCATAAATCATCGTAGAAGGGAATACTTTGAAGTCCCAGGTACGGATGCATCTGTGAAAAAGGTTAACGAATGGATAATCCTAACTACATTTGAGTGTCGCCGACAGAGCTTGGCCTAACACGGAAGCGCTTGTAGCAATAGCGTTTACTTAATTTCGGTTTCATGCGACCTCTAAAATGTCTTGATTTATTTGTAAGAGAAAGAATAATATTTAATATGGCCACTTTGCCCTGTTAAAAATTTATTTTCGTTAAAATTTTTAATTTAATTGAAGTATTGGAATCGTTCGATCAGATATCTCGGAAACCACTGGTCCGATTTAGAGGAAACTTGACATCTATGGATGCAGTTAGATCAGTTACTAATAAAATGTTTTGGAGCGGAATCGGAAACGGAAATCAGACATGTTTTTTGGGCGGATATTTTCCTTGCCAATCGTTATATACAGTGTGTCCGCGGATTGAGTTCACATAAGGTATAACTGACAAAACGAGTTAGATGTTAATATTCTAGGAATCGCTCCTGCTTGTTCTCAAATCAAGATTTTGAGAAAATCAATCAAATTAATTAATATACAGGGTGTTTTTAAAATCGATTTTTAAAAAATGGCCAAGAGTAAACTACCTTTATTAGAAGAGATAACAAAAAAAGTATTAAGAAAAGTTGTTTAGAATTAAGGGTGATGATAGACTTTCAATTTTCAGACAAATCGGCCTACTTTTTAATTTTTTTGGATTTTTATATCAACATACCTTTTATCGTAGCTGTAGGAGGCACTGGATTATTTTTTTAACATCTTAGTTCATGAACTAGTTAGAATGCCTCCTACAGCCACGATAAAAAGTATGTTGGTATAAAAAACCAAAAAATATTTAAAAAAACAAAGTAGGCCGATTTGTCTGAAAATTTGAAGTCTGCCATTAATTTTAATTCTAAACAACTTTTCCTAATACTTTTTTGGCACTTCTTCTAATAAAGGTAGTTTACTCTTGAACATTTTTTAAAAATCGATTCTAAAAACACCCTGTATATTAATTAATTTGATTGATTTTCTCAAAATATTGGTTTGAGAACAAGCAAGAGCAATTCCTAGAATATTAACATCTAACGCGAATTCTTTTTGTCAGTTATACCTTATGTGAACTCAATCCGCGGACACACTGTATATAATTCTGCTGTACGTGTGTATGTGACTGAACTCCTCCTAAACGGCTAGACCGATTTTGATGAAATTTTGTGTGTGTGTTTGAGTGGGTCCCTGGATGGTTTAGACGTCGTAGAAAAAACGTTGTTTGTATTTCGTGTGCAAAATTAGTGTTTTTATGGCGCCTTCGAATTTATTTTGGTTTCAACCTGGCGGTCTCGAAAAACACCAATTTTGGGCACTTAATACAATAATAACTATTTCAACAATATTTGCAAGCGCTGTTGCTATAGTTACGCAGATAGCTAGATTGTTACATAACAATTTTCATAGCAATATAGAAATAGAATTGGGCAGATTAGTACTATAAATGTCCTATTAAGTGTGGTGCTCATATAGAGCTTTAGTTAGTATAGTGCGTAATATAATATGTGTATTCTTTTTGTAATCTGGATATGTAACAGTTCAAAAACCCAATGTATTATTTTAATATAGTTTAACATCGAAACTAAATAGCATTTAATTATTTGATTTTACACTAAGTGGAAGAGATACATTGTACGATTCGTGGAATTAGCGGTTGATCGTAACAATGAATTAAAAAATGGTTTATGGCTAGTGGTGTTTTTTCGAGACCTGGGGCTAGAAAGTAAAAGAAGATCAAAATAAAAGATAGCTGAATTATAAATGTTTCGCTAGACAAATTAAAGAGATTCAACCTTCAACCTATCTAGTGGCCCCGAATCTAGGACAAAAAACCCCGGGACAAAAAACCCCGGACATAAGACCCCCGGACAAAAAACCCCCGGACTAAAAACCCCCCAGATAAAAAACCCCCGGACTAAAAACCCCCATCATAGAGAAAACACCCTCAAATCATGTGGGGTCCGTGGGAGATTATTATTTTTATTAATAATGAGTTATTAATTATAATTATAATTACCACTGATGCAAGAATGCAGATCAAAATGACACATGTAAAAAGTAGGGCATTTATTTAATACAAAATACATTAGCAGGTATCTTTGTATTATAGCTTTTGTTATCAATGGTAATCATAGTTGTCCAATAAGAAGGCAGGTGATTACTATTTTCTAAAAATTGCAAATGGATTCTTGCATGAGTACGGAATGATAATTAATAATTGGAAATTGGCGACAGACTAATCTAAATTGACTTTCTCTGAAGAATACAAGACCGACATATCAAACTTTGCAAACCCGCCTGAAACAAGTATTCCAAGAGCCAACATTATACAGGGTGTATTAAAACGTGCGGAAAATATTTACAGCACGCAATTGTATGTCAAAAATTGAACCAAATATTATAATTATCATTTGGTCTTGGACGAATAGTTTTTGAAATATTAGCGTTGAAAAGATGTTAAATTAGGCAACGTTGTGCATTTCGACAGCAACGGATTATGCATTCGCATGACGAACGTGATTTAGAAAACTTTGTAATTGCAGTAAATAATAACATTAGGTTGTGAACTTTCTGTATGTGAATTATATTAAATAAATGCCCCACTTTACATATCTCTTTTTTTATGCATTCTTGTATCAGTAATGAATGATAATTATAATTAATAACTTATTTTCAATAATAATAATAATAATCGCCCACGAACCCCACATAATGTGCCAGTGTTTTCTTTATGGTGGGGGTTTTTAGTCCGGAGGTTTTTTATCCGGGGGGTTTTTAGTCCGGGGGTTTTTTTATCCCGGGGGTTTTTTGTCCGGGGGTCTTACGTTCGATTTTTTTTGTCCAGGGGTTTTTTGTCCTGTAACGAGTGGTGGCTCGCATGGACAGGCCAGTTTGAGTGGCCTAACCTACAATAATTGTTTGTCCTGTTTTTTTTTAAATATTGTTTTGTAATCTATTTATTTATGATTATACACAATTATTTATTTTATTATTTTTGAGTTTGTTTTCATTAAAATTGCATTACAGTAGCAAAACTTCACACTGCATAGTCTATACCCACCAATTTACTCCACGAAGCGCCACTATCGTCTATGGCCATAACGTCTTACTTTTT
>CALNHX010005512.1:0-105599 GCA_940337035.1 Agriotes lineatus | reverse complement strand
AGCAGTGATTTTGAAGGATATAGATACAAACACAAGGTTCATCTAATGTGCCAACATATCCATGACATACTTTTTTGCTATCATCTCTTTCTCAAGCAAAAGAATGTGTATGTATTTATCTTTGTTGCAGTTACTTTACCAACCCTGAAGCAAAAACACCAAAATTGAAATTGTCAAGATGTTATAGTTGTGACAGATATGTCAAACAGACACCAATGAGTCATGTATTTTTCAATTAATTTCAAAATAATGAGCACCCCATATGTACTGCAGAAAGTTTCTATGCGAATAGATTGAAAATTTTACATGACAGAGAGAGGGCAACATTATAGCTACAATTATTCGTAGTGAGGTTATGGGCACTGTTATTGGTTATATGCAAAGCTTTACGTTATTCCGTTAATTTGAGACATGTGGAATTTTGTGGAGCAATGTGTGCACAAAAAGGACAAATTCATGAAGACATGGCAAACGTTTTGGGAACATCTTGTCCTCCATACACAATGGTCAAAAAGTGGGCAGCCGAATTGAAACAGGGGAAGAAACGGCATTGAGATGATTCTCGCAGTGGAGGGCCTGCTTTTGCTACCACTGAAGAAAACATCGATTTGATTCACGATACGGGCATGGCAGATCTGCGAATCAAGGTTCGAGAAATAGCAGAGGCTGTGGGCATATCCTATGAACGGGTTCAAAACATTTTAAGTAATGAGTTAGGAAAGTCGAAAGTTGTTGCGAGGTGGGCTTTTTGGCTTCTGATAATTGATTAGAAACGTGTTCGTTTTCAAACGTCGCTGCTCTGTTATGAGGCTGATCCTAATAATTTTATTTAAAGATTTGTTATCTACCACCAATGACACATAGATTCACTATTATCAGCCTAACTCAAAGCAGCAGTCGAAACAGTGAAAGCATAAGGGCTCACCACCTCCCAAAAAAGCAATGGTGGTGCCGTCCTTTAGTAAAGTGATGGCTTTGGTTTTAGGGACGGGAAGGGAATATTGCTGGTGGATTCCTTTCTTAAGGATCAAACCATAACAGGACAATACTACTCTAACTTTTTACATCAACTTCGTGAAGAAATTCAAAGAAAGCAAACTGAAATGCTAACGAAACGTATCCTACACCATCAAAATGAAGCTTTGGCGTAAACATCAACAGTTGCGATGGGTGAAATTCATCGGTACGGTCTTGAATTGGTACTTCATGTTCCCTCAGACTTCCATCTATTTCTGAAGCTCAAAAACACCTAGGAGGGCAAAGATTTTTGTCCACGGAAGAAGCTGTAGCAGCCATAACGGGGTATTTTAAAAACCAGGACGAAGCTTTATCAGACTGGGATCACAGCATAAAAAGGGATTATATTGAAAAATAAATAAATAAATAAACTCCTGTGTTAGGCTGTGAAGTTTTCAATCTCTCTTGAATTTTTCAAGTTTTTCCAAGTTAGATTTTATAACGTTTTTCATTTTGTACATGATACATAATATGTGGATATACATATAATAAAGCACACGCTGCTATTTAAATATCAAATTTATTTGAAATATGTTTTTGTTTATAAAAATAACAAGGATTTACTACATATACTTACAAACTATTCTAATTAAAACACCTGTACACAATTCGGTTGGTCTTGTGAGTTAGGATCAAACGGCATTGATTCATTTAACCTGCGTATCAACACATGGTTACTATTTAAAATGGAAAACTCCACCTTCAATGCTGCACGAAGATAACTTTTTCTGAAGTTCTGTGCCGGTTGCTATAGAAAACATGTATGTACCAGCGCCTTCATAGTAAACTAAGCGGTGAAAATATCAAGATACCCTAATTTTCGAAAATTTTGGTTGTGCCTTGTTTTCTTCTAATTATTGTTTCAGTATCGCAGATTTTTTTTTCTAAGCAAGACCCATATGCTCATCCCATTCCTTAATCTGGTTTGATTTATTGCTTTATGAGCTTTTTTAAAGGTGCCATCTTAACTTGTCGTTAAAATTGTCAGTGTCATATGACAGGAGCTTGTTTGAATTTGTCACCATAAAGAAAGATATGAATGTGTATGAAGAAGTTAGAAGATTAGAAAATGTGTAAGTTCTAGTAGATCTTTATGTTGAAAGTTCGTAACATAGTTGATTTTTTTACTGTTTACTGTTCTCACTCGAACTATTTTTTCTGTCAAGAATGAGAAAGTATAAAAGAGTTCTAGATCGACCTCAAAAATTTAGTTTTTTTAGGAAAAAGTTAGTTTTGTTATTTTTAACCAAACTCCCTAGTTGAGCTTTTCTTCAGTTTTGTAACTTTGTTAAATAAAATTTTTCATAAAAGTTAAAAATAAGAGTCAGTACTTTGCTTAAGTTCAATATTACATTAAAAATTTTTTTTAATGTTTTGTATACTTTATCATAAGTTTAATCACTGTGACTTCCTAAGACAAGTAAATTTTTTTATCAAGAATGACTTTTTCCTGAAGAATAAAAAATTCGATAGTTTACAAGAGTGTAGTACCTACCCCATCGGGAGACGCACTATATCTTGGTGTGTTATTTTCCTCATTTTCTAATAAATTTTCTTGTATTTTTGGACAAATAAGTGGATCAATTCCCAATTTCTGCTTTTTAGTAACTGGTTGTAGAACTAGATAAGCAACAATACATATGAATTGAATATAAAAAATGGAATTATATTCTTGTTTTTGTTAAATTGGAATAATAAAATCCATTAAGTAGTACTGACTATTTTTTATATAAGTACATTCTAACAATGTTGTATAATAATTTACCCAGACAATAAGTAGTCGCAGTAGTTGCAGAAAGTGTTTCTCACTTTCGTTTTTTAACTGTTGGTTGTGCATGTCAATTTGACTTTATACATAGCTTCAAATATGATACACATAAGTGGTTAATTTTTCTTTTCAAAATGTTGACAACAGAACAGAAAACTCAAATTGTTAAATGGTTTTATCGAGGTCATTCCACGAATGAAATCGCGAATAATTTGTTATGGCATACGATGTGACAGTAAACACCAGTTCGGTCTTCAATGTTAAACATTTGTTTGAGGAAACTGGTTCTAAAAATCCATCATGTAAGTGCTCAAAGGAATGGAAACCTCAAAATGAAGAAGCTGAAATGCGGGAAATTATGGTTCGCAATATGATAACAGAAAATGACACTTTGTTAACAAGCACCCTTGCAGAAAATCCAGAAATTAATGCCGGAAAATCAGAAGTGCATAGACTACTTAAAAGGAATGGTTTCAAGTCTTTCAAAGTTAAAACGACACAAGAGGTTTTCACAGCTGACCATAGTCTAATGGAATTTTGTGAAGATGTGATGGATAGAGTAAACAATAATTATGAATTTCTTAGAAATATTCTGTTTAGTGACGAATCGACTTTCCTGTTACATGGTCGTCATAATTCTTCGGTAGTGAGATACTGGTCCCAAGAAAACAGTCACCAAACAATAACTTTAAGAACTCAATACCCCCAAAAACTTAACTTTTGGGCTGGTATACTGGGGGACACTATTATAGGATCATTTTTTATTGACGGGAACCTCAATGGCCAAAAGTATTTGCAACTGCTTGACAAGCAAGTGATACCAGCAGTTCAAGGCTTACAAAACATTGATATGGCCCACATCTGGTATCAGCACTACCGATGTCCTGCTCACAATGCGGCTAAGGAATATTTAAATCAATATTTCCTTATCGTATTATTAGCACCACATGAGACATAAAATGGCCACCAAGATCTCCTGATTTGTCTCCAAATATATATTTTTTTTTGGGCCACAAACAATTTATACCCATCAGCATCAAAGAGATAACAACGTGGATGAGCTCTGAATAAAACTTCTTGAAGCCTCTCAAAATATCACTCTTGCGATGTTAAGAGAAATTAGACCAGAATTTTATGATCGCCTGGGATATTGTCTGGCTCAACAAGATGTTTTTGAACATTTAATAAAATGAACTTAGCTATTTGTTATTCATTAGGTTAATATTGTGTTTGTTAGAATTTAAGTATAATTTGTATCGTGTAACTATTTTTGACTTTGATTCCGTATTTTATTACAAAATCAGTAAAAACTAGAAATTACTAATTATTTTCCGTTGCTTAGTGAATTAAAATATTTGGTTCGGCTAAGCAAAAAATGAGAGTAGTAACTACCCGGTAAATAAATTTTTGTGCGTAAAATGGTTTAAACTGGAATGTCTTTTAGTCAATATAAAAAGAGCATTCAATTGACGTAATTTTAATATCAGTGTATATTTTCTTAAAATACGGTACATTATTTACATTTTTTAAACAACGGTTGGTACCAATTCATCATTTAAACGTTTTATGTATGAAAATTATTTTACGTATTTTGAGCGTTGTGCAGCGTATGTAAATAAGACGTAGCCCTTACGATCGCTAAACTACGTTTACGTATAGACGTTGAGGAAGTATATCTGCTATATTTGTAAATAGAAGGTTTATTATGTAACTCATAAAAGATGAATGTTAAATAACGGATGCTATCAATTCATGATTTAAACGTTTTGTGTATGAAAATTCATTTACGTATTTTAAGCGTTGTATGGTTATGTAAATAAGACGTTTCCTTTACGACTGCGAAATATATTTTGCGTATAGATGCTGTGGAAGCATATATACAATATTTTCAAATAAACGGTTGATTATGTAACTCATAGAAGATGAATGTTAAATAACGGATGCTAGCAATTGCTCATTTAAACGTTTTGTGTATGAAAATTCATTTACGTATTTTAAGCGTTGTATGCTTAGGTAAATAAAACGTTGCTTTTACGATTGCGAAATACATTTTGTGTATAGACATTGTGGAAATATATATACTATATTTTAAAATAAACGGTTTTTTATGTAGCTCATAAAAGATAAACGTTAAACGACGGATGCTACCAATTCATCATCTAAACGTTGTATGTTTGCAATTTTTTTACGTATTTTAAGCATTGTATGGTATTGATAAATAAAACGTAGCCTTTACGATTGTGAAACTACGTTTACGTATAGACGTTGTGGAAATATATATACTATATTTTCAAATAAACGGTTTATTATGTTAACCGAATATGATGCAACTTCATAAAGAGTGCACCGTCGAAAATCTTCGGTTTATTATGTAACTCATAAAAGATAAACTAACAACTTCCTATTTTTCTTATTATACCTACAGTAACAGTCCAATTATAACAGGCAATAACTTATGTTTTCACATTACCTACTTAGGTTTTAGTCTAATTTACATTATTACATAGATAAAAATTTGGTATTATGCCGGGTGTCGACAGAGAATGGTAACGCCCCTTATTTAATTAACGCTTTAAAATATGGATTTGAAATTCTGGAATCGTAAATTATGTATAAAAGTTCATGTTTCAGATACTTATATTAAACCATGGCATTCTTTGTTGTTGCGACAGTGCTACCAACTTATTATTTTTAAATGGAACATATTTTATTACAGATTCTGAAAGAGGGTAAACATTTTTAAGCAAACACTTTCTAAATTTCAAAAATCGGTTAATAATTACGGACACATACCTACTCGTTGTTTTATTCAATACAAATACAGCACACAGTCAGTTGTTACGAACGTTTATTAGTAGAGAGAGGAAAATATTGTTTTTGTAATAAATATTGTAATAAATAGAAAAAAGAAAAATTAAGCATGTACTGAAAAAATAATAACGATAATAATAATAAATATGAGGACCTATCAGTGGCGGTAACAAACAATTCAAATAAAAATCGTTAAATTTTTGAAACATTTTGATTTGCCACATCTCATCGTCCCGGTAAACCTAAAAAAACAGATTTTTCTTGTTTTTTGTTCAAAAAAATGATGGAAGGTTTATTGTATTTATTGTTTCACATTCTATTCTTAATGGTGTCCATACAATGAAAATGCAATATTCTCTCTTTGCAATGTGCATTTCTCCTTGTATTTGGTAGAAGCAATTATGGTTTCTCTTTAGTTTCAACTGTCCATTTTCTTCAGTTTACAGGATTACAAGAACTAAGGTTCTAAGAATTGCAAATGCGTTAAGCCTGCCTCTATCCTGTTTGGGACTACCTGACAGGAACAATGAAACTGCTATATTTGTGCATTTCCAAGCAGTAATTTTTGTAAAGATTGCCGTCAGTTTTACTTCACCGTTCGAATTGTTAAGACGTGCAGTGCTGGTTATTTGTTAGTGGCTGATTGTAGTTATTTATTAATTAATTAAAATACGAACTAATCGAAATCGTGGCATTCATAAAGTGCAAGTGCATCGCGCATCCCCTTTGAACGTGCAACAGATATATCTGGTAAGTTTTTCCTTGAGTACCCTTGTTAGCTTTTTCTTAGAGAAGCCTTTTGCCTTATTACAATAGATTTACCTGTTGCCCATTACTAAAAAAGTTGAAGCAACGGAACCATGTATATTACAGAAGTTTTCGACAAGCGAAATTGTAAAACACAAAAATTCCATAATCAACAAGAAAGTATGTTCTTAAAACATGTGCAGTTGTTTCGATAGTTTCAGAGTAGCAGTAGAAATATATCTCAAATTCCCTCTTATATAAGCTCTTACAGAACATTTTTTGTACCTTCTTAATATTAGAAATATTATGTAGGTACATATATATTTACGATATTCAATCTTTTTCAGGAGCACCCAACAACAAATAAATTGCATCGGTTAACTGAACAACAGTATGCAGATTTGGAGAAAACACTCAGCATGGACAACAGAGGCCGACGAAGGACTTCAGATTTTAGATGTACTTATTAAATAAATAAATACGTTTGAAATATATATATTTTTCCATTTTTATTTATTCATCAAACAGACCTTTTATAAGCGTTACAAAAATATCTACGAAATTGTGACTGTTCGAAATAGTCATCGTTGCATCGGATACGCGACTTATTTTGAAAGCTGTCATAACGATGTAAAAACTACGTAGCGTTTACGACGGTTTGCTAGACAACGTTGATTGTTTGAAATTCTGAATTTAGAAATAGTCATTATTGCATCTAATGTGCGACTCATTTTAAAATCTGAAATAGCGATGTAAAAATTACGTACCGTTTACGACGGTTTGCTAGACAACGTTAAATGTTTGACACTTTGACTGTTAGAAATAGTCATCGTAGCATGGGATGCGCGACTCACTTTGAAAGCTGTAATGACGATGTAAAAACTACGTACCGTTTACGATGGTTTGCTAGGCAACGTTAATTGTTTGAAATTCTGAATTTTAGAAATCGTCATTATTGCATCGGATGTGCTACTCAGTTTAAAAGCTGACATAACGGTGTAAAAATTACGTACCATTCGCGACGGTTTGATAGACAACGTTAATTGTTTCAAATTCTGAATTTTAGAAATAGTCGTTATTGCATCGGATGCGCGACTCATTTTAAAAGCTGAAATAACGATGGAAAAACTACGTACCGCTCACGACGGTTTGCAAAACAACGTTAATTATGACCATTGGAAATAGTTATTATTACATCTTTATGTTGTAGTACAAAATACATCGATTACTGTTACTCATAGTAACGTTTCAAAAATATCGCTTAGCGACGTATTTCGAAGGGACTTATATGTCTATCTGCCGATCGTCGTATATTCATCGTAAAATCAAGAAAAAGATGTACAATCTACGTTGTTATGACCAAATTTATAGAAAATTATTAACCGGGTAAGCGCCAAGTAATGTATTGAAATGCTCGTATTCAAAATTTCTGGGGACAACATGTATATCCCCCGCAGACCTCGGTGGAATATAAATTGCACCCACTATAAGATAAGTTGACTGACAGGAAATTTTTACAAACAAGCGTTTAACATTAGCGTTAGTAACATAAATACGGCTACTGCAGAGATGGTTCCGAACAGCTATCAAAACACCACTACCTCTACTAAAAACACTAGTTTCACTATTCCGATCCTTCCTGAACACAGTGTAGTTCGAGAGTACCATTTCATTATCAGAAATGTCACTCTGCAACCATGCCTCAGTAAAAATTATTAAATCATAATCACTATTGGTAGTTACTGCAATTTGTAACTGTAATTTGGTCCGAAGGCCACGAGTATTTTGATAGTACACAATTAGTAGTTTTTTGAGTTACTACGGGAAGTGGCATCCGCAATTGTAGGAGCACCATTTAGGTATTTGATTGTTTTATTAGTAACCCCTTCCTTATTAAACCGCTCAATTTTAGCCTTATTTTTTTTAAAGTAATCTGTTTGCACTCGAGTCTGATCAGATTTAATTTGCACATTAGGCACTGCAATTTTATTCTTGTTTCTTAAAATATTTTTTGCTTCTTCACAAGAATTCAGAATAACTTCTAAACGATGTAGGTATTATACTATATCAAATTTTTCTAACCTAAAAAGTTTCAAGTTATTAAGTATCCACTTCGATATCTCAACAGTTCTTTGACTGAGTTTTTTGTCTACGTGGGCTTTTTCTGAATAGGAGTTACCATGAGGTTCTTGAACGTTGAAAAGTATAACATTTTTAGCTCGCTGTTGACGTTAAAACATTTCTGAGACCAAAGCCTCGTTGTGACCCATATCCAGCTTATTTGCACATTCATGACATATTGTCACCATTGATCAAATTTACTCTCAAGTAGCTGCTGCACTTCCTTAATTAACTCTGGTACACGAAAAACACCAACTGAACAGATTCGCCTGGAGGCTGTAGAAATCAGGCGTCCGTTACGTTATTTTGCTGGTTCCATCCCTTATGTTAAGCGCAGAACTGAGACAGCAGTTTCCGCTTTAAGACAGCTTAGTCATGCCACTTAACGGGATGATAATTCGTCACTGTGTGAGATGCAGCCTCACATCCCTTAATTATTTATAGGCTTGGACCCACAGCGACGCAGTAAGTGAATCTAACAAGTAAATGCAGACTGGTTTATTACAAAAATAATTGTTCTATATATACAAACAAATTTGCTTAGATCATAGTAATATACAAAGTTCATTTCTAATAACAGGTGCAATGTATTATATTCAGTAGGTTAATTTACTAGTATTGCAAAACAATACTCAGCGGTTTTGCTTCCGTGATATGATATGGACTCCATGAACTCGAGCGTCTTTTATGCTGAGCTGCGATTGTAGGCATTTAAACCTTGTCACGGCCTTGCGTAATTGTGTACGCGAAGCCGTGTAAAAATGCTGAGCGGCGACTGCGAGGTGTTTAAACTTGACTGTGAGTAGGTCGCCGCGCTTGCATAATGCAATATTGCGTTTTTGGTGGCTTTTAACTTTTAGAATGTTTCGTACAATTTAAATGAATAATTATAAATTTATATCTGGTTAATCTGTTAAAGACAAGATTAAACATATTGCCAATTTTAAGCCACAAAAAAGCAAACCGATAAATTATATTGTTTCTTCGAGATTGAGCGTTTTGAGAGGATATTCTTCTGCCTGGGGTTGTGCGGGTGGTGGCTTCCTTCGTGTTATTCGTTGCCGAATGTAGTAGATAGCTCCTAGTAGGGCAGCGGTTCCCAAAAGGCTGCCTGTGACCCCAATAGACAGGTGAGAATGATGTCGGATGGCTTTCCAGGTGAAGTTTTTTATATGCTCCTGGAAATCTAACTGCGATGCTTGTAGGTCTTCGAAGTGGTCTGACTGAGTTAGTACAGGTTCCTCTGCGATTTCTGAAAATGAGTTTGTTGTGATTGGGTTGGTAATATTGATACTGATAGCCTTGGAGTATCCAGCCAGGATCTTGTATTTTCTGTTGTGCCTTGGGGTTAATGTATTCCTCGCAGTTTGGATGATGCAATCCGATGAAATTTGAATGACACCTGTAGTGTTGACGGTGACTTCTTCCCTGTTTCCACTACAAGTGATTGCTATGCGGGTTGGCTTACTGACTACAAATAGCCAGGTGTTTTCCATGTACAATTGTTTCCAAATAATGGACTGGATGCGATGTCTTCGTAGGAGACATTGACTGGTTTCTACTCGGTGATATATATCGTCAATGATGCAGTTTGGGTTGTTTTCAATTCCTTTAACCACCGTTGGACTGCAAACATAGGTAGTGGGAGAAATTTGTAGCTCTTCTTTGAATTCTTCATCTGTTTCGTGGAAGTACATTTGTAGGTTGTAATCCACAGCGAAGATTCCTTTCGGCACATCGATCATCCAGTAGGATCCATTACTGATTTGGAGAGGAATTGGTGTCACTTTAATTAAGGAGTATTCCGTTTTTTCCACTATGATGAAATACCCTTGGACGTTGATGTAGATGTCGTCATGCCCAATGTCAACTTTTAGAATTGGCGTTGGTAATATCTCCAAATTTGGTGAAAGTTTACTGGTTGCATTAGCGAGGATCTGTTTAATTTGAGCAGGTGTTATTAGCTCGTACAGATTACCTTGCTGGAAGTGAACGTTTAAGATGTGAATATGGTAGTTGCACAGTTCACTAATTACATTTGTGGCGACTTGGTACACACTGATGATGTGAATATTTAGTCGGTTGGAGTCGGTTGCTTTATACCATTTGTCCATGTTGTTAATGGCCCGGATTCCTTGGTTTAATTTTTCTTGGAAATGTTCCAGCTTCTTGTCGATTCGTTCTTCGGTTTCATTAAACCTGGAAAGTGCTGATAGCAAGAATTTGGATTGTTGACTGTCCATTTTTATTAGTTCCTGTTGATTCTTGTCTAGCCTGTCTATATCTTGATAGACTTCATCGTTGACTCCAAAAATTGATGTTAATACTGTGCCAAGGACTCCTCTTTTTTCTCGTCTTGTTATTATTTCTTCCATACCATCTCTAATCCATTCCATATGCTTTTTTTGTTCCAGAAGATGATGCACCAGTGTCTTGCATAATGTGTCTTCGGACAGTTCTTTTGCAGAGTCGCAGAGATTGTCGAATTTGTCTACCATGTCTGTGACTGTTTCGAAGTCTTCTTCGATCTTCCCCCTCTCGAACTGGATTTCGATCCGGAATGTTCCTCTCTCAATCTTCCCGTGTCCAATGTGTTCTACATAGTACCCGCTGTCTGGTTTTTGGATATTAAATTCTGCTTTACTTAATGTATTGGTGGTAAGAAGGGTAAAGATGAGTAACAGCAGTTTCCATTTGGACGCGACAGATTTCCTTGGTGCTGGGGATGATCGTGTCTGGATAATGTTAGTTGAAATTTTATCTTCTGCCTCTGGTTCCTGCGATTCCTCGGTAGTTGCTGGTAATGGAATGATGCTGCCTATGGATCGTTTTAGCTGATGTCCTCCTGATTTCTGGAGCGTCACTACTCGTACTGATCCATCGGCTGCTGGATGAGTTGCAGTGACTCTTGCTAAAGGCCACTTACTAGGATTGATACTATCTTCTTTGATTAACACTAAATCTCCAACTTTAGTGTTCTCCAATGGTTTCTTCCATTTGTTTCGTTGCTGTAGTCCATGAAGGTAGTCCGAGCTCCATGATTTCCAAAAATCTTGCTTGATCTTTTGGATTATCCTCCAACGATTCGATAGATTTGAAGATATTGGAGTGTTGATTGGGTCTGGTGGCGATATGATTTCCCTCCCTATTAGGAAATGGCCTGGCGTCAGAGCAGTTGTGTCCTCAATATCGTTGCCTTGTGGACATAGAGGACGTGAGTTTAGGCAGGCCTCAATTTGGCAGAGAAGAGTTGTTAACTCTTCAAAGGTAAGAGTAGCGTGGCCAATAGTTCTCTTCAGATGATGCTTCATTGATTTTACCCCTGCTTCCCATATCCCTCCGAAGTGAGGGGCTATTGGAGGGATGAAGTGCCATTGGGTACCACCGGTTGCTAAGGTTTCTTGGACAACTGGGCCTTCAATTGTTTGGCGGGTTTCCTTGTCCAACACTTTTCTTGCGCCAACGAAGTTTGTTCCGTTGTCGCTGTATAGGTGTGCACAGCGTCCTCTTCGGGCAGTAAACCTCCTGAAGACTGCTAGGAAGCTGTTGGTTGTCATGTCGCTGACGGCCTCTAGGTGAATTGCCTTGGTTGATAGACAGACAAAAACAGCAATGTACCCTTTGTGCGAAGAATGCCCTCTTCCCTTGGATGTTCGGATCTGTATTGGGCCGGCGTAGTCCACTCCGGAATGGAAGAATGGAGGAGTTGAATTCACTCTGGTTGATGGAAGATTTCCCATCAGTTGCTGTGCTGCCTCTGCTTTGTATCGTAGACATCGGAAACACTTCTGGATGCTGGAGCTGACTGCTTTCTTCGCGTTGATGATCCAATATTTTCTTCGGATATATGAGAGAGTGAGTTGGGTGCCGCCGTGCAGCGTGCGTAGATGCGCCTCTTGGATTATTAATTTGGAAATATGACTGGAGTACGGGAGTATGATTGGGTGTTTTTCATTGAAGGACAAGGTGGAATTTTCTAATCTTCCTCCAACACGGATTATTCCATGCTGATCGATGAAGGGATTGAGGTTGGCAAGCTTGTTACTGGAACTCACATATTTGTTCTGCCGGAGTTGAGATCCTGTTGCCCTCAAAATAGGATCACTTCCTTGGATGACCTTAACGAGTAGGGGGATGGTGTCGTCCATTTCCTTCACTGATAGGCATCCTGATTGAGTGGGAAGTCGCTTACACTTGTTGATGAATCTTCGGCAATGTGACATGACTCGTACCATTCTTGTTAGAGAAGAAAAACGATGAACGACTTCGTTCTCGTCTTGATGAATGGTAGTTTGATGCACAGTGTAACTTCTTGCTTCTTCCTCGGTGGTTGCGGTGTCTGGTTGACACGGCCATGAACTCTTGTTAACTAGCCAGCTCGGTCCGTCCCACCATAGGAGATGATTCTTTAGTTTTTCTGGACTAGTGCCTCGGGAGATGACGTCTGCAGGATTCTCTTCGGATTTGACGTGGTTCCAATGTTGAGCCGGAATTAGATTGTTGATTTCGGCTACTCGATTCGCGACGAACGTCTTCCATCGTACCGGGTCTCCTTTTATCCATCCTAATGTAACCATGGAGTCGGTCCAGGCGAAGATAGACACCTTAGGAAGGTCTAATGCTGCAATTACCCTTTGAAGTAGATTGGAAAGGAGTACTGCTGCGCAGAGTTCCAGTCTTGGTAATGTCGTCTTGGCTCGGGCTGGTGCCACCTTGGATTTGGCTATTAATAAGGATACCTTGACTTGGCCGGATGATGTGGTGACTCTGGTATAAATCGCGGCCCCGAAAGCTCTTTCGGAGGCGTCACAGAATCCATGCAGCTCTACTAGAGATTCCCTTTTGATAAACAACCACCTTGGTAAGGTAATTTCTTCCACTGCCTTGAGTTGAGACCTGAGCGTCTCCCATTTGCCTTGGATATTTTCAGACACTGGGTCATCCCATTTAATATTTTCGAGCCATAGTTCTTGGATGAGTAGCTTGGCAGTGATGATGACGGGTGCTAACCATCCCAATGGGTCGAAAATTTTGGCAACTTCGGATAGTATGGTGCGTTTGGTGGATTCCTGTTGCTTAACGTCTACCTTAAAACAGAAAACATCTTCATATGGAGACCAGTGAATGCCCAAGGACTTTTTTACGCCGTCTTCACTTATTTCGAGGTATGTTTGTTCCTTTAACTCTTCTGGGAGTTCTTGAATGATGGCTGACTCATTACTGCACCATTTATGTAGAGTAAAGCCTCCACGCTTTAGTAAGGAAATGAGCTGACCTTGTTGTTGGATCGCTTCTTCCACAGTGTCGGCCCCAGAAAGCACGTCGTCCACGTAGAAATCTTTCTTCACTGCTTCTGAAGCTAATGGAAATGAGACCTTTTCGTCCTGTGCGAGTTGATGCAAGGTTCGAATGGCAAGATAGGGAGCTGATGCGGTTCCATAAGTGACGGTGCACAGCTTATATTCCCTGATTGGCTGTGATTTGTCGAATCTCCATAGGACTCTTTGGTACTCCTGGTCTTGGTTGTTCATTCTGATTTGTCGGTACATTTTTTCAATGTCTGCAGAAAAAACAATCCTGTGTGTCCTCCATCGAAGTAGAATGTCGACCAGTTCTTGCTGAAGTTTAGGTCCAGCGTACATCATCTCATTTAAGGATTTTCCGTGAGAGGCCTTGCTAGAGGCATCGAAAACGACACGAAGCCTGGTTGATGAACTTGCTTCTCGGATGACGCCATGGTGGGGAATGTAATACTTGCCGTTATTCTCATCTTCCCTTGCCACCTTTTCCATATGTCCTAAATCCAAGTATTCTTGCATGAATTTCTTGTATTGGACTGCTAGATCTTGATCTTGTCCTAATTTCTTCTCCAGATGTATGAATCGTGCCAATGCTGAGGGTTTGGACCTTCCCATGTGTACTGGAGTTTGTTTGAATGGAATCCTTACTACGTATCTTCCATCTACGTCTCGCTGGACTGTGTCTGTGAATTTATTTTCACATACTTGATCATCTGGGGAAAGTTTCCTTTGAGGAGAAGCCTCTTCAATGTTCCAGAATTTCTGCAACTGCTCATCCTCTTCAATTTTGGCAACCATGGTGTTGACCTTAAGGCTGGTGGGAGGTCGTCTTCCCATGGTTCCTGATAAGATCCATCCCAATTCGGTATTCTGTCCTAGGATGCCATCTTTGGATTTCTTGATTCCTTCGAGAATTATTTGGGAATATTCTTCAGCGCCTAGAAGTATATCTATGGGGCCAGGTCGGTTGAAGGTTGGATCGGCGATGAAGACATGTTTCCAGGCATCCATTTTTATGTTCGGAATGGGTGATGAAGGCATGGTTTTTGTAAGTTTGGGAAGTACCAGTAAAGTAACAGGTAAGGAAAATTTACTTGGAAATCTTGGCGTAATCAAACCTGTGATTTTCCATTTTGCGACTTTTGTTTCGCTGTTCCCAATTCCGGAGATTTCTGCTCGAACCTTGGTCCTGGGTAACGCTAATAATTCGGCTGCGGCTTCGGTGATGAAGGAACCTTGAGACCCTGGATCTATCAAGACCCTCAAGAGATGAGTCATCCCGGATGCTGCCTTAACTTGAACCGTTGCTGTGGCCAGTAGCACTTGGCTCTTCTTTGCGCCTAGGTTGGCGGCAATGATTGTGGGTTTTGGCTTCTTCTCTGGAGCGTTGGAGGTCTGCATGGCTGCTGCGTGAGAAAACGTCTTCATCTTCGGAGCAGGTATCGGCTTTGATGGCGGCTGTGCCTTGTGAAGCAGAGTATGGTGTGGAAAGCGGCAGATTTTGCAGTTATAATACGAACGACATTGTATATTAGAATCGTGTCGCAAACATCGAAAGCACAATCGGTAGGTTCTTACCACTTCTTGCTTTTCGTGGGTGGAGAGCCTCTGGAATTGACCACAGTTATCGATGTAATGGTCCCCATTGCACATCTTGCAGTTGAGATATCCGGCAGCGTAATTTTTCTGTGGCTTGTCCTGAGTTGGTTTTCGAGCTCCATCAATGGATTCCAAGGATTGGAACCGCATTTGTAAGAAGGCCATTAGAGTTTGGTGATCCTGAACTTCATTTGGGCACTGAAGCGATTGCTCATATAATTTGTTAGTTTCAGGATCCCATTTTCGAGTAATAACTCGGTTAATCCACGGACCCCAGCTGTCGGTGGAAATGCCCAAATTTTTGATTGCTTCCACACATTCCTTAGTGGAGTCATGCAATCTTTTCAACCCTTGGGCTGATTCCTTGGAGAGGACCGGCTGATCGAAGATGGTGTCTAGCAATTTGGTTAGAATAAGGCGATTATTTTGATACCTTTGTTGCAGCAAATTCCAAGCGGTGTTGTAGTTGGCTTGAGTCACTGCGAGATGCTGGATTAGTCGGCTGGGCTCTCCCTTGACATGCGTTTTTAAATACTGCATTTTGATGACATCATCCATGTTTTGGTTGTCATCTACTAATTTGGTGAATAGGTCCTTAAAAGTGGCCCATTCCTCATAATTTCCCTCGTATATGGGGATTTTAACTTGAGGAAGCGAGATGGCTGATGCTTGCTCGTTCCTTGTTGGTGCTTGTAACAAATTAATTAAATTTCGGTACCTGTCTTTCAACGTAGTAAATTCAGGACTGAAGTGCGTCTGGTTTGAATCCATCTCGTTAGACATGACTTCTTCGTCCATCTCGATCACCCGGTCCCATTCTTCCTTTAATTCCCTCTTTGTGATGGCGGGCCTTCCGAGTGCTTGTTCCAGTTCGGCGTCGTCCAAAGATTGCTTAAAATTCTGCATCCGAATCTGCAGTTTTCGGATACGAACCTTTTGCTCGGGATTTACAACTGTTTCCTCTCGCCTCCTAGTTTCAGAGGGGTCGGGATTTTCAGTTGCCTTTAAACAGCTCTGCAAATAACTTTTTGCTTCGCAGTAGATGGCTTTAATTTGTTCGTAATACCCTGTGGTAAAATAATTATGTGTAGGAATACTTAGCTGCACCATTTTGGCGTGATTTTTGGTCACGGCGTTCCAAGTTTCGTCCAGCGTCTTGTTTCGGCTGGCGATGTAAGCTTCTGTTTTTCGGCTGGCAGGGTCCTTTTTGCTGTTGGAAAATACCTGCGTGATCTTCTGGCCGAGTTCTTCTTGGGCGACAGCTAGCTGATTGAATTCCTCCATATTGTTTGCCATTTTCGGGGAACCGGGTGGGTTGGTAGATGTTGTTTTCTTCTCGGGATGTACCTCTTCTTAGTTGTAGACAGATCCGGCTCGAAGGACCATGAACAGATTCGCCTGGAGGCTGTAGAAATCAGGCGTCCGTTACGTTATTTTGCTGGTTCCATCCCTTATGTTAAGCGCAGAACTGAGACAGCAGTTTCCGCTTTAAGACAGCTTAGTCATGCCACTTAACGGGATGATAATTCGTCACTGTGTGAGATGCAGCCTCACATCCCTTAATTATTTATAGGCTTGGACCCACAGCGACGCAGTAAGTGAATCTAACAAGTAAATGCAGACTGGTTTATTACAAAAATAATTGTTCTATATATACAAACAAATTTGCTTAGATCATAGTAATATACAAAGTTCATTTCTAATAACAGGTGCAATGTATTATATTCAGTAGGTTAATTTACTAGTCTTGCAAAACAATACTCAGCGGTTTTGCTTCCGTGATATGATATGGACTCCATGAACTCGGGCGTCTTTTATGCTGAGCTGCGATTGTAGGCATTTAAACCTTGTCACGGCCTTGCGTAATTGTGTACGCGAAGCCGTGTAAAAATGCTGAGCGGCGACTGCGAGGTGTTTAAACTTGACTGTGAGTAGGTCGCCGCGCTTGCATAATGCAATATTGCGTTTTTGGTGGCTTTTAACTTTTAGAATGTTTCGTAAAATTTAAATGAATAATTATAAATTTATATCTGGTTAATCTGTTAAAGACAAGATTAAACAGATAACGTTACGTATATCGTAACACGGTTTATTTTATCCTAAAATACTAATCTTTAAAAAAAATAGGAAAAATGGTTATTAATGACACTTACAACAGCGAGTGGTGGTATCACTAGTAAGATAAAAACTCAATACTGTATTGTTGGCAGCACTGTCAGGTTATGTTAAATTTGAGATTTTCGGGTTAAGATTTGTGTCAGTTTGTGTCAAATAACAAACAAAACGTAACCTACTAACATTGAATTTGACATAGACTGACAATACACTTCAGTGCTGGCAACATGTGATTGAATGCTAATAAAGTATCGTTATGTTATTTTTTTAACAACACTAGTGCTGTTAAATGCATCTTAACGCAACTCGTTGTTAAGGAGTTATTGTCATAATAACATAATAGGATAAAATAAAACATACTTTACAGTAACAGACATGCTTTGAGCAGAGAAGTCAAAAGGCTGTTATGTGAATCGTTAGTCTTGTCTTTAGCTATTGTCACGTGCTGTATGGTTCATGTATCGATAAGGCAACATCTAAAAAAATCCAGTTAGCCCAAAAATCTTGTTTAAGATTGATAGACAGCATTCGTCGTCGACAACAAATTCCCAAAAAATAATCCAAACCAACTGGTTAAACATCGAACAACTGCGCTTTTTACATGCTGCTGTATTTATTCATAAGATTATAATATTGTTCGTCTCCATACCTCTATGATAGAATTCGTTATCGCACTGACGTTCATAATTTGAATCTGAGACATAGAGGCTTGCTAAGCATTGCTTTGCACCGCACAGAAAGTTTTAAGTGTTCGTTTACTTATAATATAGCGAAGGTATATAATGCTTTACCATCAAACTTTAAAAGCTTGCCTTTAATTAAACTCATTTCAAAATAAATGGAAAAACTGGATAAAATATTAAATAGATCTACCTTGTCACCAGTGTTCTCTAACTATTTAATCATTTAACGTTTTATTTTTCACTCTTTTTAATATTTACCTGTCTTTCATTTGTGTGTACTCCTCGAGCCCTCCTTAAATCATTAAATTGTTTTAATTTTCGTTTACGTTGTGCTACTCAGTTTTTATTTTTATTTAATTTAATTTTAAATATGATTCTAGTTTTAATGTAGTGGTATGTATTTCTTTCACATTCGCATTACTTACGACCACAACATACAAATGTTCTCGCTATACCCATTACAGTTTTTAAGGTGGTAGGGTAGAGCAGGGGTTTCCTTCTTATAGGAAGCCATCTGATCACCATCGTGTTTTCCATTTCAGCGTTATATATTAGTTAATTTTTTGTATATGTATGTTTTGCTTTCCCGTTTTATGTTTTGAATTTGTACGTTCATTTATATTATTTTGGAATGGAAAATAATACGCTATTATTATTATTATTAATTTAAATCTATATCAAACTGTATATGTTGTTTATTCTTTGCTATTGCTATTACTTTCATATTCCATTTATTTATTGTTCTGCCAAATTTTACTGTCTTCATTATTCTTCCTTACCTATTAAGTTTGCGGGAAACTTGTCGATGATAAGTCGAACCTTATCATCAACTTCAGCCTGCAACTGGAAATATGAAAGTTATATATGGTAGAGCTATTCCAAGATTCACGACATACAGACCGCGATATTCACAAAGCTATAAGTGGCCCTATAATCACCAGTAGAAGTAGAGAATGCAAAGAGCGGGAAGACACAGGTGCTACACGGAAGTGCTAAATATGCTAGAAGCTCTCGCTGTTATACCGTCTGTTTGACGAGGCATACAAGAGCGATCAGGGACTACGGAACCATCAGTCTCATGAGTAACGCCCTAAAGCTTTCCCATATCATCCACACTAGGATATAATAATAATAATAATTTTCTTTATTGCCCTTGAGCAAATACACAATAAAAAGAAATGACAGAGGAAAAGCACTATCCACTCAAACGGGTAACCACAAGGCGGGATTCAGCTGGTAGTAGGAAATCCCACCCTCTGATCTTCCATCCAAACCCTGATTAAAATAAATGAAAGTAGATGTGAAAAACTGCCTAAATTAAATTACACTACTATCTGTAACGATCAAGTCTACAAAAGTGTTTAGACAAAATTAAACCTATACAACTATTAATATATTAAACCTAGTACAAACAAAGGAAGTTAACAAACACATTAATCAAATACTTAATTGTCCAAGCTAATTGCATCCTAACTGATTGCGGAATAAGTCGTGACGCATTTTGTATTTAAATTGCTCAAAATTAAGGGATATGTAATCCTTCAATACGTTATTGTAAATATGATATATTTGATAAGAAAAAGATCTTTCAAAACGGACAGTAGAGTGCTGCGGCGGTGAAATTAGGCCTCGGAATCGAGTATTAAGATTATGTACGTCTGTCCTGAAAGTGATTTTGTTGTATAAATACGGCGGACATCTATTAATTAAAATTTGATAAAAAAGAGTTGAACATTGGAGTAGCCTTCGATTATGCATAGTTAACCAGCTGGCATCCGTCAGTTTATGAGATATATGTTCGAATTTTCTTATGTCATAGATGAAACGAAGGCACGCATTTTGAACTTTCTGAATTTTGTCCGCAGTCACCTTGTCAATAGCTGGGTGGTAGACTGGAACACAGTAATTAAATTGGGAAAGCACAAACGCTTCAGAAAGTATTTTTTTAATTGTGATGTTTAAGTACGACCTGTGAGGGTATAGTTCTCTAAGATGCATATAGCGCTGAGAAATGTATTTCGTTATCTGATCTCTGTAACGGAAAGTGTTGTCTAAAATAAGACCGAGACTTTTTACTTTATCTACCACAGGTATTCTTACATGATCAACATAAACATTTACACAATTAGCCAAAAAACTACAGACATTTTTATTACCAAACAGTAAGACAGATGATTTGTCTGGATTAATTCTCAGAGAATGTTGTCTGGAAACCTCACAGATATACTGCAAATCTGAATTTATTTTATATATTGCTTCATCAAGATCAAGCATGTTAAAGGAGTAGTATAGTTGAGTGTCATCAGCGTATATATGTGTTTTGCAAAACTTTATATTCTTCATGAAAGTTGACGTATATATTGAGTACAACAAAGGCCCTAAAATGGAACCTTGGGGAACCCCTTGCGTTATGGGTAATGTTTCAGAGTAACTATTCGCCAACTGTACCATCTGTGTTCGCCCAGTTAAGTAGCTCGCAACTAAAGCAATAGCGTTTGCACCAAAACCGATAAATTTTAAAATTGTCAGCAATGTGTCATGATTAACCGTATCGAAGGCTTTACTAAAGTCCAAAAGAACCAAAACAGTAATTTTGCCTTGATCCGCAGCAGTAAGAATATCGTCTGTGACATTTAGCTGAGCAGTTGTACAGCTATAACCCGACCTAAATCCAGATTGTACTGCAGGTTAAATATTATTACTATCAACATAGTCAGCAATCTGTTTATTCATGACCTTCTCCATGACCTTTGACAGTACGGGAAGCAAGCTTATCGGCCTCAAATCTTTAAATTCTGATGGTTGTTTAATTTTCGGTATTGGTTTTACTATGGCATTCTTCCAGCACTGTGGAAATATACCATCAATAATACATGAATTAATTAAATGCGTTACATACGGAATTATGATTGGACAACACAACTGAATCATGTTAATATCAATGCCATCACTACCCAGAGCAGTTGACTTAATACCTAATATAATTTTCTGTATATCTTCACTATCAACTGTTGTAAAATTAAAATTTAAACTTTTATAGGTATTACTGTCGTACATTTCAAGGAAGGCAGATTGACATTGGCAGTATTAGAAATACCGTGTATGAAATAATTATTAATTTTGTTAGAATCCAATAAATTGTCGGGAATTTGAATTGGTTTGGTTTTTCCAAAACCAATGGTACCCAACAGCTTCCACAACTCCTTCACGCCATCATTTTTAAGTACAAAATGAAAATATGCTTTTTTTTTCCTGTTTGAACATCAGTGTAGTAAAATTTCGTAATGACTTATAATACTCCCATTGCTGCGGTAGCCTAGTTTTCTTGAACTTTGCTTTAGCCTTATTTCTTAATGAAATGAGTAACTTCAAATTATCCGTCAACCACGGCACAGAAGAGTTACTCAATTTTTTCGTTTTTAAGGGAGCATGCTTATCAAAAAGAGCAATAATATTATGATTAAAAAACGATAATTTTTCATTTATATTCGAAATATACAAAAGATTTTGAAACTGTATCAAAGAGAGATCATCCTTTAGCAATTTTAGGTTTATATCATTCAGATTTCTATAAGTATGTACTACTGGCTTGATAACAGGCGCTGTAGTACATATATCAACAAACGACAAATCGTGATCTGAAAAATGGCAGTCAACTACACCACTCCCCGCTGTCGAACAGCAATTTGACACGATTACCAAATCAATTAATGAAGAAGAAGAGGCAGTAATTCTAGTTGGCTGGTTGATGATTTGATGCATGTCCATAGAATCTAATAAATTTTGTAAACTTACGGTAGCCGGATTTCAAATTTAGAAAAATCAATGTTAAAATCACCCAAGGCGACTATGTTATCTGAGTAAGGCAAGCAATGAATAAGAGAGTTTTCAAACTCTTTTAAAAAGTGTACATAATCCCTTTGGTGTGGATTATACAGCGATCCCAAGACCAATTTCTCCTTACCATGATGTACAATAATCCACTTTTGTTCAATATTATCGTGTGGTATAGTAATTAAGGAATGTCTCATTGAGTGACGTATGTAAATACCAACACCCCCTGCTCGTCCATCACGATCCCTTCTTAAGAGAGTATAACCTTCGATATGCACAAATTCATCCAATATGCCAGGACTAAGCCAAGTTTCTGAAACAGTAAGTATGTCTATTTTATTTTGCACAATAAAAACTTTTAAATCTGAAATTTTAGGTAACAACGATTGAACGTTAAGATGGCCTATTCTTAAAATATTAGATGACATTGTAAATTAAAGTAGCACGACCATTCCAATAACTCAAATTAATGATAAAATTAAAAATAATTAAATATTACAACAGACTATTTACCAAAAACTAAGTATTTATGTAGTAGCAAATAGATAATAGATAAATAAATAAAATTTAAAATAAAAATTGATAGCTAAATTTACAAAGATGCTCGTGTAGGCCTGAGTGCTGATAAGTGATAATCCCTTACTTACAGCACAGCAAAACCTAAGGTCACAATACAAGCATCGTAGCAGCTGTAGAGATTAAGCCTTATCGTTTATTAAGTCTTCTAAACTTCTAATTTGTTTAATGCCGTCAGCAGTTTTAACAAGAATTTTGCCTTCACTACACACATTTTTAGCACTATACTTCTTAGCAGCTTCTTTCAGTAACTGATGCCGGAGTCGCGTTAGATCTTCTTTAATTACTATTCGACTATTTGTCAGGTCATTTTGGTATTTTAATTAGCCACCTAGGCTTTAGGGCAGCGTGCCCGTATGCTAAACCCTTTTAGTTACTTATTTGGCTTCATCGCCTAATTCCATAATAATGATTTTGCACATATTTGGCCCCAAACGCAGTATTTCTCGTCAGTTGGAGCACCCCTTTGCTGGTACTTTGGCAGCCGGGTGTTATCGCTCGCAAGAATTCCGAACCTTCTATAAATCACGCCGTTGAGGCGACTGCGAGGCTTCGTGCTATCTTTGTCACCGGCACTTATTTGTTTCATCTTATCGCCTCACGATTGGCTGCCGAGATATAGTCACGTGGGGACGCGACCGATGTGTCATGTTGCAGCGTTTCCCTCTTGGCAGTTGATCGCAGCCCGTTGCAGAAAGCGTACGTTTGGTGGTTGTGTTATCCAGGCGGCGTCCTTTGGCCCTTTAGGTGCCCGAGGACGCCTGCCGCTGTCCTTTTAGTATTGTTGCCGTGGAGGCCCTCGTTTCCGTTGCCCGTCTCGAGCTGTGGCAGCGAGCGCGGCTAGAATGGTTTCACCTTCGAGAGGTGTTGTGTTTGTGCGTGCTCCGAATTATTTCGGCGTAGCGTGGGTGCATCTTGAGTCCAGTTTCTGCTCCCGTAAGTAAGGGGTTGTCCCCTTCATCTCGACATTCGAGGATCTGTCCCGCAGAACGTAAGTGGCCCATTTTCGTCGTCAAGTTGTATTCGTCCTGACGCGTCGCACGTCGCCAGTATGGCGGATGCCCACTCATCACTATAACCGTCAAATATCGAATGTACCTGCCACCTAAGACTGCAGCCTGTCGCAACTCAACTGTACCAGGCTTCCCGACCGCCTACGTATTAAGGTATGTGTCTTTGAACTGATTACCGTTGTGAACGCAAGTGTTCCTGTCCCGCGGGGAGCATTAAGTCCCGCGTGCGAGTTGTTTTGGAACGCCGCGAGCGCGCCCGTCACGTCTCTTGTGCCTACAGGCACTGTCGTCATATTTGCCCGCATTTCCAAATTACAGACTGTCTATTTTACAAGGGCTTGCATTACTGTATGTTGCATAAGGCGTCGCGCCCACATGCTGTGCGTTCATTCCAAATTACAGACTGTCTATTTTACAAGGGCTTGCATTACTGTATGTTGCATAAGGCTTCGCGTCCGCATGCTGTGCGTTCATTCCAAATTACAGACTGTCTATGTTACAAGTGCTACTTTGTTCATTACTGTACGTTGCATAAGGCTTCGCGCCCACATGCTGCGCATTCATTTCGAATTTTAGGCTGTATCTTTGCACGAGCTTGCGCCTAGTGCTACCTTGTTTATTCTGTACATCTGTCGCTAGGTTTAGAGCGTGCGCCAGCTGGTGTTTTCTAAGATATAATATATATATATATATATATAGGGCGACGCATTCCGCTGCCCCATTGTAACCCGTGATCCAATATATGACTTGTTAATTAAGGGAACTATTGTTTTGTTTCGACTTGTGCATGTTCTGTTTCAGATAAGCGCCCCCTTCAGTGTAATGATTATTGTACGACGGGACGAGGGAGCCTTGAGCGTACAGGTGGGTGAGACAGCTGCGTAGTCGCGGTCGGATTGGCACCTAATTACAATCTTCGCATAAGGCGTTATTTGAACTTGCAACTCTTGAGTAATCCTATCGACGGAGTGTCTTGGATACTTCGCCCCCGTCTAACCGCCCAGGTCCGGTTAGTCGGGTTAAGACAGGCTTGGTGGCGCCCTCATTATTTTATCGTTATTTACCGACCCTCTGGCCGTTACCCTCAGATAATCTCGTTAAAGGACCCGCCCATCTCCACTGAAAGTCTAGCTCGGCCTAACTTGTTGCGGCGTGGGTGGCGGCCTAGGAGATATTTCGTCCCGATTTCGTCAGTTACGGCCCGCGCCGGCCGTTTCGTCATTGTATGAGCCGGTGCGGTGTCGTAAAGTCAGTTTAAGACCGTAACATATTTTTCAGAAGTTTTTTCTTACTATAAACCAGATGTTACGGGCGGGTCAAAGAAGGCATTGGCGACTCACAATTTGGTGTTCGCAATGGGATCAGTACAAGAAGCTTTCTTTTAACATAGTATAGCGATGCTGCGAGTTCAGTTGTAGTGTTTTTCTCTTTTTCATAGATTTCGAGAAGGCATTTGACAAGGTCCGGCGCGATAAGATGATCTGCTGTTGGAAAAGACTGGGATCAGTCGCTTTTACGTCTTCTCAGTTCTTTTGGATAGCGCCCTTACCTAAGAGAGATATGGTGCTACTGCCGCATACTGCGAATCGGTTAAATGGAGCGTGTTCGCGATGAGGACGTTATAAGGAGCATAGGAAAAAAATAGAAAATAATCACCGCAGTCAAGACCTGAAAACTTGCGTATTTCAGGACGTGCGATAGAAGTATGGTCTCCTCTATGGTCCGAGCAGAATAAGAATTTCTTTCTTTATTTTTATGCCAAGAACAAGAATTGGTTAGAATACAAAAACAGCGTAATGCGAATTATATTACGCTGTTCTAACTATACAAGAATTTCTGCGATGCTAGATTGTTTACAGTAATTAAGTATGAAGCAACGTATTCATTTTAATTCTTTGTTGTTAGTTTTTAAACCAGCCAATACCCTGTTGCCAGAATATGCGACCCAAAAATTAGTTTATGGTTGTGATATTCATAATTATAGTACTAGAAATAGATATAATGTTAGATTACCTAAACTTAAAAAAAGGAGTAACCCAAAAGTGTTTTTTTATAAAGGCTTCAAAATTTATAATAACCTTCCAATTGAAGTTAAAGGAACTAAAAATATCTTCTTCTCCTTCTAGCCGTTTTCTATCATTCTCTCTCATGTTTTGCCAGTTCTCTCGGTTTTCAGCTACCTGGTACCAGTTCAGACCCGCTACTCTCTTCAGGTCGTCATATCAGCGTTGTTGTGGTCGTCCTACTGATCTTAGCTCTCCCCACGGTCTCCACTTTGTGACTCTTCCGCTCCAATTTTCTGGGTGCCTGGCAACGTGTCCTGCCCAATTCCATTTGAGTGATGTGGTCCTTCTGATTATGTCATCTACGAATTTAAAAAAACCTAAGAGATTATGTTAAGAAAAATTATTAGTTAAGTAAATATGTAAACAATTTTAAATCATAAAATACATTATGACCGTAAATATACAGTACCGAAATTGTAACTCTAATCTGAGTTGCCATGGAAGTGACATTAACGTCAAACTTATTTTTCCCGCTGCTGATCATGTAAGTTGGTGATACAGCCTTAGTAACAAAACGTGTAAGTCGGTGATTATATTTGATTGCTGCTTTTTCTTGACAACGGAACTTAATATTATTATTAAGTTCCTAGGATAATAAAATTAGCAAAGCAAGATGCAGATTTAGACGTTTTGTTTAGAAATTGCAAGTGTTTATGTGACATGTGACACTCACAGGTAACACGACTCACGAAAACTAATCCTGGTGACAGGTGACAAACCAAACGATTTTTTTCAAAAATCTAGGAAAATTTCGATAAGCAACGGGAAAAATATAATAAGATAACTCGGAATGTATCGCCTATTAACATTTTCGGCATGCAACAAGCCGCGACTTCGTCTTGGTTTGTACTTGCCTACCTCAAATGTTAATAGGGCCTTACATTCCTTGTTACTTAAATAGCTATTAAACAAACATTAACGTGTTATCTCTCAGATTATACAAAATTGTCTGTGACCAAGATGCTTACAACCGAAGAAAAAATTTTCATATGTGAAGCATATAATCGCTCATACGAGTTTGGTAGAAATAATGGACCCAGCATTAAGTGGGTTGAATCTCAATTTAAGCAGAAGTTTCAGAAGCCTAAACCATCAAATAGTGTAATTTTGTACGTTGTTATAGATATTAACGATACAAGTTTGATTATGAGCATCAACGACACGAATTTGATTGCCAAAAACGAGACGGTGAGCCGAGTTTTGCGGCAATCAAACGAGTCTCGTTAAGTGCCAAAAGCAAACGTGTATAGTTCAATATTTTATCTTCATCGATTAATTCTGGTTCAATGTATTTCTTTATACAGAAAGAGTGCGGTAATATCCATTACCGCACTGAGTGCGGTAATGAAGCTCTTAACGATTCTAATAGTATATTGTATGTTAAGAGCTGAAAGTGCATTCTTGCCGCTTGCGCATGAATATTGCTGGTTGAGACGAAGTCGAAACCAGCAATCATGCAAAAGCGGCAAGCGCACTTTTAGCTCGAAATATACATACTATTTTTTCGACGACTGAGCATATTATTAAAGGAAAATATCAAACTTCGTTTTATCGCAAAAATTAATTGACAATCAATTTAACATTACTCGCGCAGTCTATATGACATGTGACGCGATTATTTCCACAAATGACGGGCGTTGTCAAGGAAACATTCGGACGTGGCTACCTATTTTGTTCACGCGGAAACCCAAAACGCTCGGCGAGCGGCAAAAAGATGAAAACGCAGGCTCAGCGGCAAATGTCAACTTTCTGTTGTCAAATGACAGTGAGAAAAATCTACTTTCGATGTCAGTCGTCGAAAAAATTAATTTGGTTAAGAGCCTATAACAACACTGATGAAGATAAATAAATTTAAGATTACTGGCAATGGTAACATACAACGAACGGGCAAGTCAGGAGGAAAGAGAAGTGTTCGAGTAAACAAAAATCACGGACGAGTAATGCAGTGATACAGTCTCCGAAAAGAAGCATACGAACTACTGCCACAAAAATTGATATACAACGAGAATCTGTGCGTTTAATGGTCAAGGATATCAACGGTTTCTCTTACAATATTCAAATGTGACATAAACTGAACCAAAATTATAAATCACAACGTTTAGTTTACAGTGCTCGGATGCTGGCTAACATTTATGATGATAACGAGTTCTTGACTAACGCCTCGTTTTCAGATGAATCCCATGTGTCACTTTATGGCCACATTAATAGGCAGTCGTTTAGATTCATTGGGTTTACTCCTCCTGAGGAATTGATTGAAACACTTCTTCATGAAGAAAGAGTCACTGTATGGTATGCAGTTTGTGCAGATGGTGCAGGCCGTACTGCCACCGTCAACAGTGAAAGATATCAAAAGCAAGTTTTGATACATTTTGTACACGACCTCAGACACTTCTGTAAAGCAAGAAATCCGTTGCTGCCTAGACAGTTGTTTCAGCAAGATGGTGCGGCAAGTCACACCGCTGGTCAATCGCTGAGAATGATTAGGGATAAGTTTGGTGACAGTCATTTCAGACTTCAATTATCTTTCGCATAGCCTGGATCTTACTCACCCCGATGCATACATCTGGGGCATGACGAAAACAGCAGTTTTTTAAAACGATAAACCCACCACAATTCCGGAATTGAGAATGGCAATTATTCGCGTCTTCCGAACTCTACAGCAACCTACATTACAAAACAGGGTACGAAACCTCCAAGACCGCCTTGAGTTATGTGTCCAACAAAATGGTGGGCATATACAGCATATTATTTGCTTTTATAATAGACATTAACTTTGTCATTTTTGTTAATTTTTTTTAATGTTTATAGTTGAAGTTAGCAATCTTTATCAATGTTTTTATTCGAACCATTTAACGGCCAAAAATTTGATTATACAAAAATATGCACAAAAAACCTGATTGATTTAAAAAAAACTGTTTTAGCTCATTTTAGTTCTCTTCATGAAGCTACAGCACTTCACACGTGTACAATTACTTCAATATCTACCTATTTGATAATTTTTAAAACGGTTTTCCCACAAAAACACAAGCATTTTTTAAATTGAATTATTTCTAATTGAAGGTAAAGAAATGGCAAGTGGAAATATAGTATTCAAGCTTGTATTAACTAATTTAGAATTTTTTTTTCATATTTAAAAAAATGGCGGAAAACGTTATTGACATTACATGTATACTGTAAATGCTAGGACGATTGTACTTAAAAAACCATTACCTTTCCAAATATTTTTTTATCGCACTGTACATATATGTACATATAGATAGTATACTACAGTGACTATATAATCACAGTGTGGCCATACAATTGTTGGCTGGTACTTTTGAATCCAATGTCAAAATCAGATTTTGCGAAAAACCATAGTGATGTAATAAAAAAATAGAATCTTTTTAACGGTGTAAGCGACATTTGGTAACAAAAAATTACTAAAGTCAAAATAAAATTTGACAATTCATTTGCTGAAGTGAAAGATTGTTATTCAAAATGACTGATCTCTCAAATACAATAAAATACCAAAGGGGGTTTAAATGTTGAAGAAATATGAGTCATACGGTGTCTTCAATTTATTACAATTAGTGGAAATTGGAAAGTTCAAATCCAAAATACAAATGATATAGCATCATTTGTAGAAATCTCCTCGGTAATTTAATATGCTTTATTAACATCTAAATTATATTAGATAGGTACATGGGCTAAACCCCAATATAGCCCACTGGTGCTTAGGCGCATGCGCGTGATAATGTGATTCTCAGTTTGTCGGAGGTTCTACAAATGTTTAGACAATGGAGGCAAAACACGGGAGTCTCATGCCAGACCCAATCTTGACTGCTGTCAAGGTGCGAATTTAAGTTAGCTGCAGTTTAAGATTTGTGTGTACTTAGTACAAAAATGCCTGTGCATCACCGTAAAAAAAGCAGTTAGTCCAATCCTCGTATATAATTGTGAATTTGAATTTCCCAATGAGCATTTCTCTTATCCATAACTTAAGATCCAGTTTCACCACTGGCATAACAGTTTTTTTATGCGCATATTCCGTAAATGTCAAAATGTACCAGTGGGCTATACTGGAGTTTTCCCGACATTAACTACTTGCTATACATGTTCAACCTGGAATTGCAACTGTACACCGCAATAATCTATTGAGCAGTTACTTACGAATATTTAAGCAAAATAAAACTTACAGGAAAATATTTATTTCTCTGTTAAATGTTCTGGTTTGTTTGATGTTAATACTGAATATCGTAAATAACTAATTGGCAAACTATAGTTTGTAAAACTCACGGCCACGGGAAAACTAATGGTAGATTGCATCACGTGATGGGTTGACTCAAACTTTTGACAAGTTATAAAATGCAAATGTCTTATTTTGACATTAGTAACTTTTTGTAACTAAACATTTTATACACTGTTAAAAATGACAATAACTTGGAATCCTTTTGCCTTCAACCAATAGAAAACATGACCATCGTATGGCCACACTGTGATTATATAGTCACTGTAAGTATACTTAATAACAGCGACCTCTGTGGTTAACTACCTTTTGTCACAAAATTAATTAATACATAGTATTACCAAAGCGCATGTATGCTCTTTGGTTATTATGTGGTCTTTGGTATAACTGTATTTTGTTTTCTAGGTAAAAAATGCTAAATAAAGAATTAATTTTTTTATACAAAAATTGTAATCAATACTACAAACAATACACTAAACAATACACTTTAATGAATACTTTACATTTAACATCGTATATTTCTATACGGCTCTAGTCTAACTTTTCGTCGGTGAAGTTTTCCATCATTACATGCTGTTGCTTCAGATGAAACAGTGCTGAATGGTTTTGCTTGAAGTCGACCGCACAGCAGTTTCGGTTTCTTCGCCTTTTTTAGCAAAACCGATTTCTCTCCGTTAAATCCAAATTTAATAGCTGGTGCAGCCCTGATGACGGAGACACCCAGTTTTACGTCTAGTAAGGCTTTTAGTTGTTCTTCCTTTTCCTTCTTCACATGATCTTGAACCTTTTTTCTGAGAATCGGATCTCCTATGCACACTTTCAACAAGTACTTATTGGCCAGTATAGCACTCATAAGAGACTCGGGATTCAAATGCCTGTAAAAAATTTCATCAGATTACTAACCATTACAATTAGAAGCAATTAAAAAAGCAATTAACACAAAATAGTTAAAGATAGGTTACCTTAGTACCAGTGACAGCATTTCCACCGGCAGTAAGAGCAATGTTGGTACAGTAAAATCGAACACAGAGAACATCTTGGTGAGCCGCTGAATAAAGAATGGTTTTCAATATGACGGTCGCTGTATTTATACTCCCTTAATTAATTAACCGTGACGGTTACGATTAAGCGAACTGTGGCCGTTTCGGTTGAATACATCTAGAGGTGAAAATGTAAATTATCTTCAAAGAATAACGATTGATTTACTGGTCCGCTTTACTTTTTTTATTGCTTCTCTGTATATGTGTAGGTATCTATTTTTCTCGATGTTCATGCAGTTTCATGTATTTATACTTTACCTTTACTATAATTTCATCTACTAATGTATTTGAGTTTTATCCTTCATTCCACCGTTTTATTTTTCTTTATTTTGGTCTACTTTCACTTCGCTAGAATATTTTTTCACAATTCTATATTTACATATCTTCTGATTTTGGGCATTTTGAAATAATGTGGTGACTATTTTCTAAAAGTAGTAGTTATTTATTGAAATTCCACTTAATTTGCTAAGCTTGTAGAGATTTAAAAAAATTTAAAATAAAAATCAATTAGGTAAAAGTACGAGTATATACGTGTTCATTGTTTCATACTTAGCGATCCATTTCACTATTACTCATATATTTTCGCGGCCTAGTCGTTAATGGCAGAATAATTATTTATTCTGTGTGCAAACATTATCGGCTTCTGTTGATGTCAATCTTTGATCGAATAAATTATCGTGATTATATCGTGCATAGCAGAACAATAATACGTTAAAATACGTGTGCTTCATACTGACCGTAAGCATAATGGATTTTGATGAATATTGCCAAAAGCTTGAAGGGTATACCAGAGGGTTGACAATATGGCTTTTTTTAAAGCTTTTATTTATAATCACAAGAAGGCAACGTCTTTGCTCTATTGTAGCGTAGTGTTATAGAAAATTACATCGATGCTCTGGAATTAAGATTAGTTGCTTTGAATTTCTTCAAAACAGTCAGCTACCTGCTAAAATGAGAACCTGGAGACCAGCATAGGTTAAGGTTAAGGTAAAGGGGTAAGTTCTGATCTAATGAAACCGCTTCGATGACCACTTATTCTAGAAGAAGCTGTAATCTAATCAAAATTAGTTTTTTCAGTAACTCAAGGTAATCGCTTAGGTAGACGGTAGAGTGACGTATCATGAATAGATTTACCTTTTTAGGATAAGAATGATTTGAATTCTACATTCATTTATTGATGATATGGACCAATGTTTCATCTTTTTTTTGTGACTAAAACCAAATCGATTCTTAGATTTCTTGCAATAACTTTACCATAATTTTATTGCTTTTGCTTTCCTCTTCGCCTTTCTAGGCCAATTCTCATAAAGAGAGGGAGGTTAGAATTAGCTTCCTGTAATTTTTCTGAAACTGGAAAAGGCCATTAACATTAAAATTGGCAGATATGTTCGACGTATGTTTAAAAAATACTTTTTATGGTACGGTTACAAAAATGTTCAGGTATTTGGTTATGAGCATGTGAAAGCAAATGTCACCAATCTTATAAAACAAATAGTTACCAAAAACAGTGTTATAATGCACTTCATTGTAACACTGTTTTCAGTGTTATAATAACCATATTGTGACATCAAAGTAGATACACTAAGTTTTGAGTCATATATTCTGGTAACAGATTATTGGCTGCTTTAAAAACTAACAACAAAGAATTGAAATGAATACGTTGCTTCATACTTAACCATTGTAAACAATCTAGCATCGCAGAAATTCTTGTATACCTATTTAGAACAGCGTAATGTAATTCGCATTGTTCTGTTCTGCTGTTTTTGCATTCTAACCAATTCTTATTCTTGCCATAAAAATTATATTCTAGAACAGTAATCGAAATGCGGTGCAATGATTGTTTTGTAAATTATAATTTAGCCTGTATATTAAGCTTGTTAGCTGAGTAAGCCTATTTTCTTAAATGCCTTTTTAATTACATAATGTACGTGTGCTTTTAAGTTTAATTTATCATCTATAATTACTCCTAGGTATTTAACTTGAGATACCTGTTCTATTTCTAAGTTTTCAATTTTGATTTTATTAACCGATTTTACATTAGTACCTGATAAAATTGTTGCTTTCGTTTATGCAATATTTAGTTTTAGTTTATTACCTTTTAAACATTTAGAAATAATTTCTAAATCTATATTCATTATATTAACAGAATTTCTAACATCTTATTCAGTAACTGTCATTAAGGTATTATCTGCAAACAGATTTACGGTGCAATGTTTGATTCGATTCCAAATCGTTTATATACAAAATAAACAATAATGGACCCAAGACAGATCCTTGAGTACACACAACTTGTTTTCTATGTAGCTTGACCGACACTGATTGAAGTATATAGTTTGTAGTCGATGAGTGAGATAACTGCAGTTCACACATTTCTTCCCTTCGTCCTTAGCCTAGCATTCTTTCAAAAGATGAGAACCGGCACATTTTGGGCATGTTATCTTCGATTTACATTGACTCGCTTTATGATTGAATCCTTTACATGAAAAGCATCTCGTTACTTTAACTGCATCATAAACTCCACACCTATACCAACCGATATCCATTTTTCTTCTGTCAGAATTACATGATAAGAGCCTGCATTTACTTCCGCAATTGCTATATGTATATATTTTTCCTGTTGCTTTTAGTTGTGGTTTCCTTTATATGTACAACTTGGATGGATGGTTCCTGTGATTCCAAAAAACTATTTTTGGATATTATTTTCTCCTTTATCGTTTCCATTGCCAGTTTTTCGGATAATTCAACAATTTTTACTCTAGGCAATTTCTTCTTTGGGATTGAAACTTTATAGTTCTCTCCAAAATTGATTTCGCCTTTTTCTTTAATTCTGCTTACATCATCCTTGCTTTTTCGTCCAACAACAACACCACCCTTGCTAGCAGTCCGTATGTCAAATATATTTAGCTCAGTAGGATCGACGGCATTTTTTATATCTACTTTCGTGTCAGTGTTTTTTTTTGTCATAATTTTTGGGTTTTTATTGCTACTACCGGTTCGTGTTTATTTAACTTTAATTTTTCGGAATTAGTCATGTCTCTATTATGTTTTTGTCTGTAGTTTCTATCAAAAGATTCAATCTGAGTTTGCAATGCCTCTAGTTTTCATAATGCCTTTTTAATACTTTTTAAATACTTGCTATTCTTCTTATCTGCACACAAGTCGCAAAATCAGCCAATATTTTTCTGATCTAAAATAAGTCTACTATTGAGAACATACCTGCTAATTTTCACTTTAATACCCGTTTTCACTTTCCATGAAAATGACAAAAAATTAATTTTAACCTTTCCCTTTAGGAGGGTATAGCTCGGCGGCGAGAAATTTAAAATTAATGGTTTTCATACAACGTCTATATGTTTCAACGTCCCCTATACCCTACTTAACCCATTCGCTGCCATGTTCCAATTTTAGAACGATTGTTATGTTCACTATTAACTTCTAAATGGAGCAACTAGTATTACTTGCATATCTATAATTTAATTTTGTAATGTCAAAGCCATGTGGTAATGGGAAATTTAAAGCTTGTTGTTAAGACAGTCGCTATTGCTGTTTAGATAAGTGCCTGAAAATTTTCATACCTGTCTAGAATAATTTTTGTTAGAAAATACAGTTTTGTTGTGACATAAACAACACTCAAGCACGATTAAAATAACTCGCCTCTAATTATTTATATGCGCAAACCTCCATTTTTAGTATGATCCAATATTGAAACAATGGTACATCTGCTACATATTCATGTTATTTGTAGATAATGGATTGTAAAACATTTTATGGGAAGAAATACTCTTGTACAGCCAGTCTCAACAAATTACTGGATACTTTTCTAATGAAGAACACTTTGATTCAGTAGATATATATATATATATATATATAATGAAATTGGTAAAATTTGATCTGTTTTATATTAAAGGCATTGAAAATCTCTCGAGGTAGTAAACGTTTACAATTCTCTTTGGATATATGTAAAATTTTATGTAAATATCTAATGGTATCATTTATATCATTTAATTCTATTTTTAAAATATTGTGCAGTAACCTTCTCTGTGTGTTATCCACTTTTCTTAACGTGCGATTGTTCTGCGTTCTGCAGAACACATTCTCCGTTGCCTTTATGTAGCCTCTCAGGTGGATTGGTGTGATTCCAAGTTGTCGACATCTGGTTAGGAAAATCCTTCGATTTTTGGCTGCCGCCAGCTTCTTGCTCGTGGTCTGCCAGTTCTTTAGGTAGGAGACTGCCTCTTGCCCATAATCCCTGCTCACTGACTCGTAGAAATGCATCGGTAATTCTATAAAGATAGTCCCTCTCACAGCTTGTGTGGTTACATACACAGTACAATGTTATTTCTTGACTGGGATAGGGTTTGGAAAAACTCCAATCTCAGTGCTACGCACAGGTACCAAGCTTTAATGGTTAGATTGAATTAAAACCACTTGTATGTTACGCCTGACGTTTCGTTTTTTTATTCAAAACATTATCAAAAGCTAACACCTTGTGGACCAAAACACATGTTTTAATAAAAGCATGTGAAGATATTCAAATTTGAACAAATTCATAAACAGGGGCAGTAGGCCACCAAGATTACAGACATGGGCTGCACATGATATAATACACTTAGTCTTACATCGAGTCGGTTACACATTAAAAATTACTAGCACATTTAAAATTTGATTTACAATAAAATTATTGTAAATCAAATTTTAAATGTGCTAGTAATTTTTAATGTGTAACCGACTCGATGTAAGACTAAGTGTATTATATCATGTGCAGCCCATGTCTGTAATCTTGGTGGCCTACTGCCCCTGTTTATGAATTTGTTCAAATTTGTATATCTTCACATGCTTTTATTAAAACATGTGTTTTGGTCCACAAGGTGTTAGCTTTTGATAATGTTTTGAATAAAAAAACGAAACGTCAGGCGTAACATACAAGTGGTTTTAATTCAATCTAACCATTAAAGCTTGGTACCTGTGCGTAGCACTGAGATTGGAGTTTTTCCAAACCCTATCCCAGTCAAGAAATAACAGTGTACTGTGTATGTAACCACACAAGCTGTGAGAGGGACTATCTTTATAGAATTACCGATGCATTTCTACGAGTCAGTGAGCAGGGATTATGGGCAAGAGGCAGTCTCCTACCTAAAGAACTGGCAGACCACGAGCAAGAAGCTGGCGGCAGCCAAAAATCGAAGGATTTTCCTAACCAGATGTCGACAACTTGGAATCACACCAATCCACCTGAGAGGCTACATAAAGGCAACGGAGAATGTGTTCTGCAGAACGCAGAACAATCGCACGTTAAGAAAAGTGGATAACACACAGAGAAGGTTACTGCACAATATTTTAAAAATAGAATTAAATGATATAAATGATACCATTAGATATTTACATAAAATTTTACATATATCCAAAGAGAATTGTAAACGTTTACTACCTCGAGAGATTTTCAATGCCTTTAATATAAAACAGATCAAATTTTACCAATTTCATTATAATAAAATTAAATCTATTCATATATATATATATATATATATATATATATATATATATATATATATATATATACATAAATCTCCTGGCAGAAGATTCTAACGGGGACAGGGAGTTATCAGATAAGAAAAATGAGGACGACTTTCGCGCCATTTTTTTCAAAAAATATTTGGTGTTTCTGCTGAAGAAATCCTCGTGTTGCACCTTTGCGCAGAAGAACAAGAAGTAGTCACGAACAGCAATAAAGATAAGACGTTTATAAACTATTTAAGCAAAAACAAGAAACGAAAATTGTCATCCGCAAGAGAAACATAGGAAAAAGATGACTTGCCGGAGCATTTAAATCAGGAAAACACTTCAAACCTTGACCCTCAAGTTCCTAATACAGTCAAATTTTTTTTTGGACTGATACTTGTTCTGAATACATAAAAGAAGCAACTGTATTGTATGCTACATAACAAAATGCGAACATATCCTATGAGGTTTCAGTAGAATAAATAAAAGTTTTCTTCAAGATTCTCTTCATTTCTGGTTATTCTCAGTGACCCACGAAGAACATGCATTGTAGTATGGATTGCGATCTTCGCAATGAAGAAGGTGTCAAGGTAATGTCTAGAAATAGAGTTAGAGAGGTTCTAAACAATTTACATTTCATCAATAACGTAGATGAAAGCAACGAATTCAAGGGAAGCCCATTAGGTATCGATTAAAAGTTTAGTCTCAGAATATATCAAAAGATTACACTGAACGCTATAAAGAAAACGGACTATTATTGGGAACAGAGTGACCTTGGCCTAGGGGCATCTGTTGTAGCAGCAGCTACTGAGAGATTGAAATAGCATTTGCCAGATCAAAAATTCAACTTCTTTATTGGCAATTTCTTTACAGGACTACCACTGATACGAAAAATGAGCCTAAATGCTGGTACTGGTACTATCGGGAAAAATAGATTAGAGAAATGCCCGTTAAATAAAAATACAATAAAAAAATTACTCAGGGGTTTCGTGGACTCATAAAAATCCCTCAAATGATATAATTATAATGCAATGGAATAATAACGGCGTGGTTCATGTGGCTTTAAACATTTACGGTTTGCAACCCACAAAATGCGGAAAAATACATTGTGGTAGATACGGCCCACGCAATCCACCCGTACAATACCCATATAGTTGGTTCAGATTTAATTGACAGCAATATTTTGCATTATCGTTCCAAATTGCGCAACAATAAATGGTGGCGGCAGATTGTATCATGCATTTATTTACAAAAAAAAATAATGAAAACGAGTAAGCCACTAAAAAATAATGATATCTATTTTTAATAGCATAATAGTAGTGTCAATTCCAAAATTTGAAATTAAATAACTGTGTCAACGAATGTGGGACGGAGCTCATACTATTAGTAGAACAGAACCCCTAATTTATATTTTAATATTGTAATGGGCCTGATTCATTGCACCAAAGCTATATAATGTTTACACCCGCTAGCGTAAAGCTGATCTGTAATTTTTATATTGTAGTAATTAAGTTAAGAACGCATTATGTATTTAAACTACGCGTCATGTGAGTTCGCGGGCTCAGTTGCAAAACACGTCGGATGCATCTAAATATAGAACGGAAGGACGTTTCGACACAGTAGTTTTGTGCGGGAAATGGGGACATTCGCATTTGAGTTGCTGCAGCAAGTGGTTGCCTGCAAAGACAGTAACCGAAGAGTGTTTTCTTTGGGTTAATATCAGAGTCCCGGTAGTGTAATGCGACTTTGGAAGATATTTCCGAGGTCTTAGCAGTACACGTGCTGCGTACCATTTTGATTTACCGGCGCCATCAATAAAGCTAAACCCTGTTTTTGCGTGCAGCAGAAAGGAAAACCAGATTAGTTCATTTACAACAATGTATTTGATCAAACTCCGACACAGTGCTAAACTGTTATCACATTTTGAGTATTGAACATGATTGCATCATCTTTGAGTGCGTCATATTGACCTCAAGGCGGACCCGCCTGAGTCAGCAAAGCGTTGGTAGTGGCTAAGCGTAGGCTGTACCGTATTAAAGTAAATTCGGCGAAGTGCGTGGCACATATTCGTTTGAACTCACAAGTCACCGTTAAAGTTTGACATTTTATTTTTTGTATTTTGCACAAGTTGTAAATGCGAGTAGAAATTAGCCTTTGGTTCGTAGCGATTAAAACTAACCTTTTTATTATTGAGGGCATATATTATTAGCACAATGCCATTTTGTATTTCGTTTATGTTTATTTATATATACCATTTAATAGAGTATAATACGTTTGTGTAAGCAGCCTGGCTTTGATTTTTAGCGGGGTTGGAGTGTTTGTTTTCACAACTGAGGTAAGAAACGGGTCATATGCATTGACGACTGAGTTAGCTAGCAAACAAAGGGCAATTAAAAAAGTAACGTAAGGTTGAGGCAAACGCCGAGCTATAAAATGCATTTTCAGTTATTAGAGAAATGAAAAAATCCTAATTTTAACCCCTCCTATTCTCTTTAAGAGGGTGTAATTCGGCGGGGGGAAATTTGAAAGAAAAAGTTTATATGCAACATTTGTCTTCTTTAGCTTATTATAGGCCAGTGGCCTGTTTTAACTACAAAGTGGTTCTATGAGCCCTCTTTACCCTTTGGCCGGGTAGATGGCTAGCCTTTCCCGTCGAAACGGAGGAAGAGTTCTCTTGTTAGGGGTTAACGACTACCGCAGGGTTAGCGTGGTAGCCAGGAAGCGTATGATTTTTAAACTATAGAGTCGCCGGGATCCAAACCCGGTCCGGCCGCCTGAGAGGCAAGCATTTGCCAGCGGGGCCATCCCCAACATTTGTATGTTTTAATATCTCATATAAACCTTAAGTTTGAAATCGTGTTTTTAAAACACCCTGCATATGGTACCATGTATTACATTCGCAAATATCTGGGGCTTATAAATCTGTTATTAGGTAGATGAATGTCGTCGATGACGATGCCAACTATACAGGATGTGTTTAAATTAAGTAGTATAAATGATACGAGTGAATCCTTGAGTCAAAAAAAGAAAATTAAGACAAACATATCTTTGTACAAAGTCGCACACCTGATGACTTACAGCTCCGTAAAAGTCAAGATGATAATATTTATATTAATTAATCAAGAATACTTTGAGGGTGCTCATATTTGGCACACAATATTGCGTGCAATTAAATAACAGCAGCGATTAGCTGTAACAGCGCCCCCTGTGCATCAATTTCCGAAGCACTAAGAAGGTGTATTACTCAGCAATAGATACTCAAGTCTACCAAATATGTGTCCAGGAATTCTTAATTAATTAATTTAAATATGTTCGTCTTGACCTTTACGGGGCTGTAAATCATCAGGGGTGCAACTTTGTACCAAGGTATGTGTCTCTTAAGCTTCTTATTGGGTCTCAATCATTCACCCCTATCGTTATTATAATTTATTTAAATGCATCCTGTATAGAGAGTAGCGGGACACGTTAAAGGGTATTCCTTTGAATGTAGCCGACCATCGGTCGATGAGATATTCCGCGAAAACTCAAAAGCATTCACAAGTATTCACAATTGCGGATTTATTGGCCTACATACTCGAGTCACTCGAGGGGTAGTAAAGAATACCAAACTTTCCCCATATACAATGTTTAATAACAGGCTTGTTTTCAGCAACTTCGTTACTATATCTCCTCCTTTTTTATTAATTCTGGTGCGATATCGTTCTTCCCTGCAGCTTTCCCATTTCTCATTGCTTTTACAGCCATCTTGATGGCTTCTTTTCTTATATTTTCATCATCAGTCTAAAGCATAACACAAAGCAAATGCGTTTTGGGCCTTAAGAGAAATAATTAGAACACGTGTGCACGATGAAAAATTTTGGCTGTCACGTAACTTTCGAGGCCACGTCGAACAAGGTACATGGGGAAATATAATATAAAACGCAAAACTAATTTAAAGTTGACCCATTCCGTGACGCGGAAAGTGACATTTTGTCCCTTCTATCTTACCCCATGTTGTGTTACTCATGAATCCGTCAATTGAATTGTATACATTGGAAATCTAGAATATCCGGCTAGGTTCTAATTTGTTTAAATAGCGAGATATAGCCTACCAAGCGGCTTGTTTGCGGAAACATATAATACTCCGCAACGCACGTCTGTGCTCGTTTACAATTGGAGACACTCGGATGATCAGATTATGTAACGATAGAAGAACTTCGACGATATGAATCACATGGCTCCCTCTGGCGCGTGGATTCAAAGGCTAACAGCTAGAATTTCCAAACGACCCCAACATTGTAGAAGCAAAAATATTATGCATGGTAGTCCAAAACGATTCTAATATGGTAGAACCGCTTGAAATTGAAATAATTGCGGAAGGCCCCTTTCTCTCCCGTTTTATTATGTTAAGGTATTTAGTTCCTCTATAAATAGGTAATTGCATCATTCTGACCTGTCTTTTACCATCTGTTCGCATTCATTTCAGCATTAATTTTTACTCTTTAAGGTCTCAGGTAGCTGACTCTTGACTCTGGACCTCCCCAGAGCCAGTAGATATAGAGAGTACCGCCATTCTTTGATCCGTGAAAATGCCGCCATCGCCGCCATTTTTGTTCCCATCAGCAATCATTGATTGAGTTATGTCTAAATTTTTACTTGAAATTGGCAAGACTGTAAGTCTATGTCAAATTCGAGGTTATCAGGTTATGTTTTCCATCAGTTTGTGTCAAATAACAAACAAAACCTAACCTACTAACCTCGAATTTGACATAGACTTACAGTCTTGCCAATTTTAAGTAAAATTTCGGATTGCCAATAAATGTCACGTTGACGGAATTGTGTTACAAAACCTCAAAGTGACGCATATGACAAAGGAACAAACATGGCGGACGTGGCGGTACTCTCTATATCTACTGGCTCTGGACCTCCCCAGAGCCAGTAGATATAGAGAGTACCGCCATTCTTTGATCCGTGAAAATGCCGCTATCGCCGCCATTTTTGTTCCCACCAGCAATGACTGATTCAGGTATGTCTAAAATTTTACTTGAAATTGGCAAGACTGTAAGTCTATGTCAAATTCGAGGTTAGCAGGTTATGTTTTGCTTCAGTTTATGTCAAAACTGACGCAAAAACTAACCTGCTAACCTCGAATTTGAAATAGACTTACAGTCTTGCCAATTTTAAGTAAAGTTTTGGATTGCTAACAAACGTCACTTTGACGGAATTGTGTTACAAACCTCAAAGTGACGCATATGTCAGAGGAATAAACATGGCGGACGTGGCGGTACTCTCTATATCTACTGGCTCTGGACCTCCCCAGAGCCAGTAGATATAGAGAGTACCGCCATTCTTTGATCCGTGAAAATGCCGCTATCGCCGCCATTTTTGTTCCCACCAGCAATGACTGATTCAGGTATGTCTAAAATTTTACTTGAAATTGGCAAGACTGTAAGTCTATGTCAAATTCGAGGTTAGCAGGTTATGTTTTGCTCCAGTTTGTGTCAAAACTGACGCAAAAACTAACCTGCTAACCTCGAATTTGAAATAGACTTACAGTTTTGCCAATTTTAAGTAAAGTTTTGGATTGCCAACAAACGTCACGTTGACGGAATTGTGTTACAAACCTCAAAGTGACGCATATGTCAGAGGAATAAACATGGCGGACGTGGCGGTACTCTCTATATCTACTGGCTCTGGACCTCCCTAGAGTCCCTGTATATAAAAGAGTTGGGACATGTAGGGTGACTTGTTTTGGATCCACAATCCATGGAGTACCTGATTTTTGCCAATTTTAAACTTTATGCATACTTCTTTTAACTAAAACAAATGAAATATATACTTGCTAAATCACACTGTCCTTGATTTGTGGATCCAATGACTCAACTCTTAGTACATATAGGAACTCTAGACCTCCCTACAGTGACTATATACAAGACAGTGTGGCCATACGATTGTTGGCCGCCATTAACAGGCAAATTTGAGCGTAGAGATATACAGTGCCTTTCGAAATAATCGAACGTTTTTGAGTGGTCATTATTTTGGCGCTAGTTATTTTAACTAGTTGATGTTAGTTACACGTGCAGTGTTATTTTTGGACATTGACATTTCTCATTGGCGTTCGTTCGTAGTGCTTTTAAGGTGTTACATGAAGTTTACAACCGGTTTCAGTTATGCTAGTTTACAATACAGCTAAATGCCGTCTTCCTGTTCCCTGTCTCCAAACCTCCCTGTTCTGTGCTTGGTCTTCTTCCAGGTTCCTCCATGGCTCTCCGAATACCCTCATTCCACGGTTTGCGTGGTCTACCTCTTTTTTTCTTAACCGGCGGCGACCATTTAAAGATCTTCATAAGCCACGTCGTCTCCTCCATTCTCCAATTCTGTCCACAACTGATTTTGGTGCCTCCATTCTGCGTCTTATTTCCTCGTTCGTCACTCTATCTCGTCTCGATACCTTTGCGCTTTTTCGTCCATTTGAACTGTGTTTAGTCTTCGTTTCATTTCCGCTGTTACAGTCCATACCTCACTGCCATAACATAGCACCGACTCTACCATTATAGTCTAAGAGCTGGTGACATTTTTTGGTGATCATTTAGTTAAGGCCTATTTTTTGAGAGAATGTTGCTGGAGGCATGTATAAGTGTCATCTGTAAAGATTCTCCTAGATAGCGGTATCGGAGGGAGGCAGAACACCCCCAATTTGCACTGTCAGTATATGTCAAATTTGAGGTGAGCCGGTTAGGTTTTGCGTCACTTTGTGACAAAACTGACGGAAAACCTAACCTGCTAACCTCGAATTTGATATGGACTTACAATGCCACCAACTTATTATTCATACATTTCAATTTCCACAGCCGCCCCTTATGAACTTTTTTAGTGTAAGTTATGTCAAATTCGAGGTTAGCAGGTTAGGTTTTCCGTCAGTTTTGACACAAAGTGACACAAAACCTAACCGGACACCTCTAATTTGACATATATTGACAGTGCAATTTGGGGGTGTTCTGCCTACCTCCGATACCGCTATCTAGGAGAATCCTTACTGATGACACTTATACATGCCTCCAGCAACATTCTCTCAAAAAATAGGCCTTAACTAAATGATCTCCAAAAAATGTCACCAGCTCTCCTACTATTACTTTACCTATTCTTTTTTTGTTTTTGTTAGAGATAGTATTGTCCCACCAAATTGATTTTAAGTACTTTGTACTATTCGAGTTCTGATCTCTTCTGTTCCCAAACCTTTTTCATCGATTGTATTGTAGCACCGATGTATTTAAACCTTTCTACTTGTCTTACTGCGACATCTTCATTTATTAATACTTCATATTGTGCTTTCGAGTTGACTACTAAATACTCCGTTTCCTCTAAACTTATGCTAAGGCCCCATTTATCGTAGCACCGATGTAATCTCTCTATCATATATTCCAAGTCGAACGCATCTTGTGCTATTACAACAATAGCATAATTATAAATTGTCACATTTAAATACTGTGCAGAATATTAGTTTTTCAGGGCAATAGATGATAAAATTTGACCCGCTTGTGACGTTAATGAATTATTTGACACTGACAATTTACAATTGTCAGATTTTAAAGGTTTTATTTTCTTCCATAACCAAATGAACAGGTTCTACCAACCTCTTTGAGAACAACTTAAAAGTAACTAAATCTTTTGCCTGTTAATGGCGGATATTCGCGTCGACCAATAGCGGCGAAGACATCCCTATGGCCACACTGTCTTGTATATAGCCACTGTAGACAGACCACGACCTGCTGAATTGTTTGGCAAACGTCACTGCATACGGCCTGGGCATATGTGAAGTTTCGCGATTCTCCGCAGAGCGCTATATACCCACGAGCGGGAATTTCAAATTTGCAATGTAACATGCAAATATTTGATTAAATTTTACGTTTCTTAAAATTTTACCACAATAATATAACCGTTCCGGGGATTTTTTACTTTGATTTTCTATTGTGTTTTTTGATCAGTTTTCTGCTAGTTTTTTCGTGTATTTTCTCATTTACATTATTTACGTTCACAGTATAATTTATTGATTAATTTATTCGTTATTATTGCTTATGATTTCGTTTGGCATTGTTAAAATAGAAAGCGGTTCTACAACGTGCAAATATACTAATTGGGGAAGATCTTATCATGAATTTACCTCCAACTAAGTTTTACGAAGGAAATGGTCTGAAAGCTAAATTTAAATTATCGTACTGGTGCTTCAAACAACGTACCTTTTCAGCGATTTCAATTTTCTATTTTTATTTAAATAGGTATTCATAAACAACGGGAAAGAATTGTTAGTTATAGCTTTCAAGAAAGGTGTTTCCGAGTAACTTCTTCTGGGCGAAGACTAGAAAATCACATTGCACTTTCTTTAGTACATTTTTAATTACTACATTTACAGATAGATATCTAATAAAACAAATAACTTTGAAATGTTTCATTTAAATTTTTTTACAATAAATTACACATAAACTTACAACCTTGCAATAACACACAGAATAAAATACTTCATTACAATTACCACCTAGAACATCTTCCAAATTTGTAAGAAATACGATTATCTGCAAATCATGTGCTACTTTAGAGCAAATGTGTGAGCTATCCAAAAACTACCTGCCTGAAAATATGAATCTGCCTTCAACTGCGAATTCTTGGAGTTCCACACCTCTCTCAATAAAAATATTAAAACTATAGATCTCTAACTCTCTTACACGACACTAAATAATGGATTACACCATTCATATTTATATTACATTCAAAACAATAGGTCCATATCCTACTGATACTGCATTTAAAAAATCGTTTCTAAACAAGAATTAGTCTTGACAGCCGTTGTCATTTAAATGTCATCGTGGGTATGTGGCGCCAAACGGCCAAAATGAAAACAACAATGGATTTCAAAGAAATGCCCAGGCCGTATAAAGTGACATTTGTCGCACAATTCAGCAGGCCGTGGACAGACTTGTAAACAATCAACGCAGACGACGGTTTCTAGCAACGGTAGGTGTATGAATAAATAGGGGAATTTTACCACAAACGCCATGATTAGTATAGTTTGACCACGGCCTACTGAATTGTGTGACAAATGTCACAGTGACATTTGTCAACAATTCAGCTGGTCGTGAGTTTGCCTGTTAGTCCAGTTACATTAGACGGAAAACCGTAGCATCGGCCGAAAAAATCCAAGTGAGCTGAAATTTTGCATACACCTTTATTTTGACATTACAAATAATGTCTCAAAAGTCCCCATCAATATCGCGTTTTTCACAAATATCTCGCTTTCTATGGGTCGTATGACTTTTTTAGTTATTACAAAAAATGAAGTCTAGGAAATTCTCTACAAAAAAGATAATACAGGTTTTTTAGCTACAATACTAGAGGTGAGAATTAGAGATATTATAGAGAGAATATAATTCATGTATCACGTGACGCTATTTCAACCAATGAGGGGCATGCAAATGCCTAGTTACACATAATCACAGCGGTAGTAATTTATTTTTTTCTATAGCACATGTTAAAGTGTGCTTTTATCAACTCAAAACAAAAGGTCAAGTTTTACTTTAACAGCAAGGGTAGATAAAGTAGCACTTTAACATCAAGGATAGATAAAGTAATTTAATTTTCTAACTTTTGTTTAAATTAAATATGACAGCTTCCTATTATCGTAGCAACCCAATTTAGCTACTGACATTTTGAAATGTGATTGACTGTCATTATTTTCTTTTGAAATTGTTAAAGTTCTTGCTATAGAAAAAAATATTGTATTATACACGACGATAAAGTTATTTCTATCCACTCTTGAATCATTAACGTCTCGACTTCGTCTCGACGTTAAACGATTCACTCGTGGATAAAATTTAACTTTATCGTCTTGTATAATAAATTACTATTCGTAATTGTTTTTACGGGTGATCATAAATGGTTGTGATGTTTTTCTTAGGTTGGCAGTGTTAATGTTGGTTACCCTGCTGTCAATTTTAAGTCTGTGTCAAATTCGATGTTAGCAGGTTAGGTTTTGTGTCAGTTTGTGTCAAAACTGACGAAAAATCTAACCTGTTAACCTCGAATTTGACATAGACTTAAAATTGACAGCAGGGTACCCAACATTAACAGTGCCAACCTAAGAACAAAAAGTAAATATTTAATATTTTGCATTTCATTTAATATATTCTCTTTCCAAATATAATTCGTGTAATGATTAATGATCGATAATTTTTTACTCGTTAAAACCGAAACAGCAAATTTAACTCGTGCTACGCACTCGTTAAATTTAGGTTCCGGTTTTAACTCGGAAAAAAAATCATCGATAATAATCATTCCACTTGTTATATTACAACTGAAAATAATTACTGAAACACAATGCGGATTTAGGAAAACCAAGGAAGCACAACATCATTTGATACAGGGTGTTCCATGACTCGAGATCAATAGCTAAATGGCAGGCTTAGAGTTATTATTCTCTTATTTCTCTCATTATAGGTCAATGGCTTGTTTTAACCACAAAGTGGTTCTATGAGCCATCTTTGCCCTTAGGCCGGGTAGGTGGCTAGCATTGCCCGTCAAAACTGAGAAAGAGTTCCATTGTTAGGGGTTAACGACTACCACAAGCGTTAGCGTCGTAGCCAGGGAGCGTCGATTTTCAAACTGTAGAGCCTCCGGGATTCGAACCCGGGCCGGTCTCCTAAGAGGCGAGCATTTGTCCGCTGGGCCATCCGCTCACCTCATTTATAGTTGAAATTATTTATTAAATATTAAGTTAAACTACAGAAATGTAAAATACATTAATTATTAAATCCTACTAGAATATAGATTGGGGACTGTATTATAATTAAAGAAAATTAAGCGCTCGAGCTTGACGCTTGACCAGCAGCAGAACTTACGATATACCACTTATTGCTTCTCGCCCTATGGCTGAGATTCAATACGCTAATTTTTATACATCAGTGACATTGTTTTTCCAATTGAGAACCGGCAGTCTGATATTTATAAAAAAAAATTGATAAGTTAGTGCAATGTGTTTCAAACGACGAATCAGCCGATATTAATTGCATTCATGGTTATGATAATGGAAATGAAATGCAGGCAACCGTAGAATATGAAAGCGATTTCCTAATCACCATATTGGGACGTATTCCGCAAAGATCACCCATTTTTTAAGAGAAACCGGACTATTTTCTAAAGCTACTGCTAAAGAAAAACCAGATAACGTTGATCAAAAGGAAATTATAAAGGAGATGGTTGAACACAGTCCATCCAGAGTGCTAAAAATACCCGCTGTGTCTAGGTGCACTCTAGGGTGCACGCAATCTTTGATATTGGGTGCAGTCCAAATCGCAATAGTCATTGATTTGACGTCAACGTATATTTTGTTTTATCACAACAATAAGTATCACAACAATAATAACAACTGCAAATAACCTAACAAGCTTGACGGGCTTAAGCTGCTTTGTAATGCACCGACGCCGACAGGGTGAATTTACATTTAACAATTTTCCCTTATAACACTCCTAGGAATCTAAACTATCTTTTCTGATATAAATTCATGGGTAATTTGGCCTCAGTGCCTAGATTTTCCCCTTTGGGGTGTACCCAATACTAAAAAATTGCGTGCACTCTGGAGTGCATCTAGACACTTTACTCATTATCATTATTAACGAGTACCCGGCTTTCTTACTAACGGATTTGAATTTGAGAATACAGTTATGTCATTAGCTTATTGAACATCAGCATCTTCTTGATCACTGGAGAGGCTACCTTCAGCAGAGATGACATTAATACCCGAAGGTATGGTCCATTGAAAATTCTCACAAAACTAATGGAAAATGATCAGCAACGGTGTCCCTTAAACACTTGGCGAGAACCAACTTGTCGGGATTTTTATTATTGAAGGGCGTTTTAACAGGCGAGAATTATCTCCGATTTTTACTTCGTTTTGATAGTTAATCTCATATATTCTAGACCACTCATATTTTAAGAATAGGGTCACATACACCAATCACAACTTATAGTGGAATTCTTATACTGAAAAGAAAAGCACGTTACTTCTCTTGCTACTACGTCGTTTGTCATTTTGAAAAATGTAAAATTTGACTTTTAACTTGAAGTTTCTCTATAATTAATTCGTTTAATTCTCCAACCGAAGATCATTTGTACAAAACTATCTAGCAAGATTTTTATTTTCTGTATTCGCATTGATTGCTGAAAGGCAATTAAAGTCGACTAAACCCTTAGGAAAAGAATCCTCGTACTACGCGCTCCTGTCTTTTCGTCAGTTTGTTCTAGTTTAATTGATAAGCAACTAGTGCTCATAGAACAAAAATCTTTAGAAGTATTGAGCACTCGTGATCTTACTGTTGAAAAGAATGTCTAAATAAACGTTTAAACAAAGAAGCTAGAACAATGTTATTCTACATATCAACATTTCAACTTTAGTGGTTGTAGTTCTGGTTGGAAGCATTTTCGAACACATGTTCACTAATCAATTTAAACTCTAGATAACTTTAATAAACTCCTTTTACTTATTCGCCTTGAGTTATGGGATACCCTGTATATGTAAAAGCAAAATTATATACCTAATGAACTTCGTATGATACATATTTGACTTAACGTCATCTGGCTTCTTTGCTTCAAAACAAAAACTAGCCTGTTGTTCATAATAAGCCGTTACGTTTACTTGCTTGCAGTAATTTTAAAATATTTGAGCCTAAAAAAATTAAATTGTTCTACTTTTGAAAATAAGAACGCGCATCAAACGACCCCATGGTCTTTAACATTTTGTAAAGAATACTAGTTTAAAATTTTTTAGAATTAAAAAGTAAACATTTTTTGTTAGATTTAATTAATGTATTAAAGTAATGTATTAATCAATGACTGAAGTTAGCAGCATAAAGTATTTAATTTCTCATATAAAATGTATTAGTAAATATTCAACTTACTTTTGCGCTTTCTACGGCTAGATTAACAATATTTGTTTACCGTTGTCGACGATAGAAACGTAAGCCCTCATGAATTTTTATTACAAATTTGTGTTAAAGGATTCAATCAAGCAAAACGTTTATAGAAGGAAAATGTTATTTGCGTGTTGTAACCACTTTAATACTTTAAGTTAAATTAAACCCATCTATTTAAGATAATTACTCTAAGATAACCATACATATTTTTCGTTAAAGATAGAATTAGTAATCTCAAATGTTATTGGGGCCAAATTAATACGAATATGCAAATTATGGTTGGAAAATTAAACTATTGAAGTAGTTTAATTATTCCCTTTACCTTCATCAGTGTTGTTATAGACTCTTTGCCAAATTAATTTGAGTATTGTTAAGAGCTTTATTACCGCACTCTTTTTTTACAAAACAAAGCATATCTCATAAAAATTACATGTATCTGTCTTTTTTGGCGTTCGAGTCTATTAATTACTTCATACAGCTCACTATTAGAAATATTCCATTGTTAAATTTTTGTAGTTTCCTATAAACTATACAATATAAGGAAGTCTACTAATATGCTTCTTTTATTTCTCGAGGTGGTTACTTCATGCAAACATGTAATATCTCCACCTTCTTAAATACAAGTTTATTTTCATTATATTTTTTTATTAGTTACAAAGCGCATCTTTCATGCTTGCGTGACAACCATTGTGTTAGGTGTGTTTTGGTGATGTGTTGACCTTATCACTGTATCTCTTAAGTCTGTGGTTTTGAGTAGAGCACAGTTTATTTAGTGCCCGCCAGTGAAAGGTCTTACCAAATCCGATACCGACGAACAAGGCTGCGAAAAAAATCCCCCCCCCCCTGTGGGATTCGAAACGGGGACTTGCTTAATGCAAGCCTAATAATCTACCAACTGCGCTATTTGGCGTCCCTATATAAATAATGTAATTCTATTCTTGTGAAATCGCAATGACCGAACTTCATATACTAAATACATATATTACAACAAATTATGAAATAATGACTGAGCAGCGACATAGGAAATACAAGAACTGTACTCAAAATTGGGTATGAACATTGGATGCAATGCCGTCTTTTCAATAACGGAAGGGTAAACCACAAAAAAAGAAGCAGACGAAGAAGAACATAAATAGATTAAATGGAACTGGACCTTCGAAAAATATCAATGCGAAACTGTATTTAAGCAACGGCAAAGAAGTGAGCAAGTACTTAATGATATAGTATTTTGAACAGTTTGGCTTCTAGTGCTTCCACAATATCCAATAATTTATTAATACTCCAGGTAAGTAGTCAACGTACACTATTTGGATAGAAATTCGCAAAGTACTATACGCAAGTTTGATTAGTAGCTTTAGCGCACTGGAAGATTTTTGCTCCTCAACCCTTCAACCATGTGATAAAAAAAACTTACAAAAAATGTGTGGTGGTATATGAGTAATCCCGAAGTTACATTACGTGAATGGAATAAACTATATATTACCATCTGCGACCTGGCAAAAATAGAACACCGGAAGAATTTGCAAGAATCACTATTTAACGTTTTCAAACAATTTGGTTTTGTTTATTATAATATTAAAATTCAAAATTTAATACTAATTCAAACTTCACAGAATAGAAAGATGTCACAAAAAGTACACAGAATACAGAGTAGAGAAATATTGTAAAACAAAAAAGTTGGGAAGTTTTAAATTTAGAACCGTTTGAACAAAAATGTTCCATACAAAGAGCCTTATTGAACTCTTCAGAGGCATATAAAGTCTTTCTGTCTTTTATTATTCTACAATTGTGATGATCTTTCAGGAGATACATCTTTGTTTTTCAACGCGAAAGGAATTCGGGGATTTTCAGATATTCTGTTTTTGTGACTAGATACTAACTACATACATGCCAAATTTTCTCAAATATTCACGACGCTTTAACTTGCCAGGTTGATTGTTCTCTTTAGAAATTACTTGTGAATAATTAACCCCAGCAGTGGTTAAGAGGGAATATACACGTAAATTGTTACAGGCTAATTTCTGGTGTCGCATGAAACATAGTAATTAGTAGTTCCCAGTTTATCTAAGGTGTCGACTCCTTCCTTAGTAAAATTATATAATAGAATAAAGATTTATGGAATTTTCATGATGTAATGTTAGAAATAAGATTACACCCTCTTTAACGTCTGAACTTAACAGTGGAATGGAATTCAAATCATTTTGCCGAACTGGTCCCACTGGCGTGAGTTTATGATTTTGCAGTAACTTGATGACAAGGTCATAAGTGAAACCCAGTTGTCAAATGTAATGTTTCGATTAATGCTAGATATTGGTTCTATCAGTCTTAACACCAGTTCCTCTGGCTTGTTATTAACTTCAGATTGTAAACCAACGTAAACCTCCATATTTAATAAGTAATATGTACTTTCTTCTTCATGTGACTTGTCCGATTATCAGACGTTGACTATCACCATGTCGACAATTTGTTTATATCGTATCTACTAGTACGTAACTACTTTTACCCTGTACTTCGCGGATTTATTCAGGGAACATGCTTTAAATGAGGCTTCACTACGAAATTTTTTCAGCTTTTCCTCTATGGTTAGGAATGTGCTAGGATATAACATACTTTGAAGTTATTTCTAAACTTTCCAAAAGTAGCCCTTATAGTCACCAACTTGTCAGTAAATTTTCTTTTTGGCCTTAATGAGCATATCATAAACACGCAAACAGTTGATGAGAAAAGTAAAATAATATAAAGATATAGTAGATCTAAATATTCCAATACCCATTCCATCACTGTACCACAAACCATCCATATTTTACCTATTCGACGTATACAAGCCAGCCAGATAAAGTATTACAACCAGACGGTTTATTTTCAAATCACCAGTTTCCTTGACCATATACTGATGATCAGCATTATAAAATTATGCTTGTTTGTCCTCGCCTTTATCTGCACCTTGCTCGTCTCCATTCGTAATTCCATTGTCGTTTTAAACTGCCATCTAATCACCAATTCTTATTTCCTCAATGACTTTCAACTCGCCGCCGTCTGACAAATTATCGCCATCAGACTGAAGACCACAATTATTTCCAAACATTCTGTAAAACAAACCAATCGAAAACAGTTGAGTAGCACTACGAATATAAAAATATTTTTTTGTAAAATCGTATTAAAATAAGGTCATTTATGCATTAATTTGCGGGCGTAAATAGTGCCTTTTGCGCCCTAAGGCCTAAAAATAATTTGCGGGCGTAAATAATGCCTTTTGCGCCCTAAGGCCTAAAAAACCAGCATCACATTGGCAACCAACAACAATTTGATTTTTGAGAACGAAACGTGCTATTTATTTTTCAAAGCTTTATGGTGGATTTTACAAAAAATCTTGTTTGCATTTCGGGCGTGAACGGCGATTTTGGCCCTTTGGCGTTTTATAATCCTTCGGCCCTTCGGGCCTCTGGCTTATAATTCCGCCGCGGGCCAAAATCGCCTCCTTCACGCCCTTAATACAAAAATAGCTATTTTGTAGTTATGACTTCAAAACTCATATTTCCCGGTCATTCCCGATACGCCGAAAGTTACTTTTCCCGCACTGCGGTGTTTTTTACTTTTCAACAGAAACTAGGGGATTTGTGTTTTTTGTAAATTTTTATAACAAACGGGGCTGCGCGCGCTATTGCGCGGTCTATTCTATTCAATTTACCACCATTTTTAGGCCTATTACGTTGGCCCATCTCCAAGAGGGCTCTCAGGGTTCCGCCCATCTTCAAAGGGGCCCTTGGAGCTTCGCCCCTCTCCAAGTGGCCCTCGGGGCTCCGCCCCTCTCCAAGGGGACCCTCGGGGCTCCGCTCATTTTCAAGCGGGCCCTCGGGGCTCCGCCCCTCTCCAAGGGGTCCTTCAGGGCTCCGCTCTTCTCCAAGGGAGCTCTCAGGGATCTGCTTCTCTTCAAGGAGGCACTAGGGGCTTCGCTCTTCTCCAAAGCGACCCTTGGGGCTCCGCCAATCTCTAAGGGGACCTTGAGGGCTTCGCTCCTCTCCAAGGGGGCCCTCGGAGCTCCGCCCATTTTCAAGCGGGCCGTTGGGGCTCCACCCCTCTCCAAGGGGTCCGTCAGGGCCCCGCTCCTCTCCAAGGGGGCCCCCGGGGCTCCGCGCCTCTCCAAGGGGGCCCTTGGGCTTCGCCCCTCTCCAAGGCAGCCCTCGGGGCTTCGCCCATCTCTAAGGGCGCCCTCGGGGTTCTGCCCCTCTCCAAGGGGGCCCTCGGGACATACACGTCTGGATTGTTCTCCATTATTATATAGAGGATTGCCCGTCGTTGGTTTAATAGCGCCTGCAAACACCAGAGGCGCTGTAAATGTCGACAAAAACTAACAGTTGCGTAGGATTGATATAAAAGTTTAGTGATTTGTGCTGTCAACTCAGTAAAACACTAAATAATAATTTTTTTATTTTTTAAAATATTTTCAGTTATTCGTTACAAAAAACATTGTACCTAACTCCTTCGGGAAGAACAAAGTCTTCATTCGGGAAAATTACGAAGTTGTTAGGTAAATAACTATTACTGTAGAGTAGCGTGTCTTTTCTGTAGCAAATACGACAAAAAGTTATTAACGGCCGGTTTTTCAATCTATGATTAACATTTTGATTAGCTAATCATTACTTCTTGATTAATTTCAAATTAATCATTGATAGTGTTTTTCAAACCAACATTCAATTATGATTAACTAATTAAAAATTAATTGAAAATTTGTTACGTTGGTATTAACTTTTCTGTCAAATTTGACAACTTGGTGGTTTGTGATTTGTGACAATTTCAAATTTGTTCATCGTAATTTTAGTTAAAAACCATTTCTTAGGTAAGTAAATGTATTAAACTTGTAGGATTTATCAAACTGGAAAATCATTTTGTAGTTAGCATGGCGAGTACAAGTGCGAGTAATGCAACTAAGCGATCTGGAAATTTCTCTAAAGAGGAAGAGCAATTGCTTGTGAGCCTGGTGGCACAAAATAAGCATATTGTTGAAAATAAAAAATCGGGCGTTATATCTTGGAAAGATAAGCAGGAAGCTTGGAAGAGGATTGAGGCAGAATTTAATTGCCAAAACACGCATACTTTATATCGCAACATGAAAGGCCTCAAGGAAAAATATGCAAACCTAAAAAGGACTATAAAGCAAAAATTTTCGAAAAATAGGCAACAAATTTTAAAAACGGGTGGAGGGTCTTGCGAAACTATTAATTTTACGGATATAGACACAACTTTGAAAGATATCTTAGGAGAACAAGTCGATGGTTTGAATAATATTTATGACAGCGACTATGTCCAAAGTAAGAAACTGAATTTTGCTTGATTTTAATGTGTTCTTATTTTTCTTAAATTATTTTTAATATTTATTATAGACGAAGTAAATGAAGGTAATTCAGCAGAGGTTCGAGCCGAAGATATTTCAGATGATGATGAAATCGCCGCACCGGCCAGTGAACAAACTTCTTGTGAAGGTAGGTATGATGAAAACTATTAATTTCATGGTATGTATTACATATAATTTATTATTAATAATATTGCAGAAGTGGAGATTGGCGATAGCATTAACTGGGCTGCATATACCACCAGCGATCTAAAATCATCTGTGTCGGAAAAATTAGTTGTGAAAACCAAGAGGAATAACTTACCACCAAGTAAATAATTTATTATAATGAATTCAAAATTTCATGTCCATAATTTCCAGAAAGTCGGTCAATAATAAGTAAAAAGGTAAATACCACAAAGAAGTATGTGGGTATTCATTACCAATTAATAGAAGAAAAATTAAATTTAGTTAAGCTACAAAAAGAAAATTTTTTAGAAGAACATGCCTTACGGATGGAACTCCTAAGAAAAAAAATAGAGCTGGTTAACAAAAAATTGGAAAAAAAGTATACAAATTTATATTCATCGTAGTTTATATTAGCTTCGCCCCTTATTTCATTTTGATCATCATCGCCAAGATTGTTTACAAGTTGTATGGCAGCCTCTTCATGTTCATTAACAGGAGGTTCAGGTTCATTTTCATCGCAGGCTATATTATGTAAAACTGCTGTAGCGACTACAACAGCCTGCGTTGTGTCTAGTTTTAACCGCAGACCCAGAGCCAGTGCCGGAAATCTGCGTTTCCACACCCCGTACGACCGTTCCACCACATTTCTTGTCCTTATCTGGGATTCGTTAAATAAATTTTCTGCTTGATTCCGAACATTCAATAAAGGTGTTATTAAATACGGTTTTATAGGATAACCACTGTCACCTACAAGAACCCCATTTCCAAAACTACCCATCGACATTGACGCGGATAACACAGAATTTCGAAAGATGTGAGCATCGTGCGCAGATCCAGGCCATCGTGTTATAATATCTTGTATTTTTAGGTCGGCATCAGATACAGTTTGTACATTTAAGGAAAAAAACTGTTTTCTGTTCCTATAAATTTCCGCATTTTCTCCACCTACTGACTGTATTTTAACATGGCTATAGTCTATGGCCCCAATACAATTAGGAAATCTTGCTATGTTAAAAAAACTTTTGTTTACATTCGTTAATTTCATTTCGGTTTTGGGGCATTTTAATATAATTTGGGCGCAACGCCGCTAGAGCTCTACTAACTCTTTTAACAGTTTTACTGGCTGTGGACTTGTGTACACCACAAAAATCTCTAGCCACGCTTAAGAATGATCCTGTTGCATAAAATCGCAGACTCAAAAGCAACTGATTTTGAGGCGATAGACAGTCATTTCTGAAACAAACATTTTGCTGGAAACAAACATTTTGCTGGTAACACCTGAATTTGATACAGACTACCCTACAACACTCACCGGTTAGTTGGATAAGAAATAGCTTCTTCTATTTCTTCCAACAATCTTTCTACTGTTCGCGAAGACAAACGAAAGCGACTAAAAAAATCTTTTTGGTCCCATTCTTCGAAGTGATTGGGCCTGAAACGTATAGTTTTTGGCCTCCGTGGCTCTTCATCGCTACTATAAGCATTAATCTCATAAATATCATCAATCATTATTCTTTGCTTATGGTTTTACTGTTTTAAGCAAAAATTTTCAATAAATCGGTAATGTCACTTTTGACGTTAATCATCAAATTCCGATTAATTTATAGAACATCGTATGATTAGGCTAATCAAGAATAAACATGTACTTTTTTGTTAATCATAGATTGAAAAACGGTAACATTGTGTTAATTACAAATTAAACCTTAATCAAAAATTAATCAACAATTGAAAAACCGGGCCTAAGAGAAGTTGTTTAGGATCAACATCTAGTTTCCTATACCAAATTTCAAAATCCTCTGCCAACTTTGATGTCTCACATTATCTTTTATGTTTAGGTCCCATATCAAAGAATTTTACTTTTAACAAAGACGGCTATGGAAAAACAAACATTTTTCAAAAAGGTTTTTTATTTCATAATAAAAAAATGTTAAAAATAAAATGTTTTGATATGGAAAATAAACATTACAGAAATATTTGTCATATAAAAAGCACTTTACTTAGAAAATGGCGTTTTTCAAAATTGTGTAAATCCAAAAAGTGCTATTTTTCGGAATTTAAGCAAGATTTCAATGAGATTTTTTATTGTGTGGTAGTTTTAGCTGACTGAACAATCTCAAGGCCAGAAAACTTTTTTTCGTAAGATTTGTCTCTATCTTGACTAGTAAATGCATGCTTCGTAGTTATTTAAAAAAAAACCTAAAATTTTACTGATAACGGAAGTCATGTGACAACTTTTGTTTGGCTCATTTGTAATCACTTTGCAACCACCTCTGGTCGTCAGTGTTTGATTTTCCAAGAAATTCTCAATATTTTTTTTCATTTGATAACAGTTTTTTGGCGATCACTTTATTTATTAATTTTTGATAATAATTTTTTTACGTAGTGCACAATGTAGTTTGCAAATTTGAATTCGGCGCCGAGATGGCCTCGCGCCGAGTTGGCTGGCGCCGAGATGGCTCCGCGCCGAGTTGTCCCGGCGCCGAGCTGGCCCCGCGCCGAGATGGCGGCGCCGAAGTGGCGGCGCCGAGATGGCGGCGCCGAGTTGTCCGGCTTCCCCTTAAATGCACTTTCACCTGCAAAAACTACTACCAATCTTTTATCGCCTAATTATCATTTTATTCATTTAATCCCTCCTACCGTCACCTTGATTCGCATTTCTTCCTTAAATGCACTTGCCTTAAATGCACTTTCCGGATACCTTACTAATCAGACATTATTAAAAAAGGCCATGTCAATGACTCTTTAATATGTTGTTGTAACGCTTTAATCGCGACCTCATTCTGCTAACGGTTTCACAATTACTGGCTTCAATTCAATTCGAACACCTACAGATGACTCTTTTTAACAGATTCACACTTCTCACCTTTCCTTAAATGCACTTTCACCTGCATTCACCTTTCCTTAAATGCACTTTCACCTGCATTCACCTTTCCTTAAAAAGGCGTCAGATTTAAGTTCTGATCTCGAGAGAGAATGTGGGTTCGATTCTCATACCTGCCATATATTTTTTATATATTTACCGAAGGATTTGACCCTCAGCTGACGTTTTAATTATCACTGTTCTATAATATATAAAATCGATGCAGTACAATTTTCAAACACTGAATTAATTGAAGCTGTTCATAATGCATGCGATAAAAAGTAATCTCATTAAGCATTTTGAAAACAGCTCCCGCTTTATCACAAGTTATCAGAGGTTAAACGGATAAAGAATTTCGATATGCGGAAGTTTACAGCTGAGGTTTCGGCTAGAATAATATACAGTGTGGTCCATTAAGTGTGCAACAAATGAGACACTTTTTTATTAGTTGTACAATTGAAATTTAAATACGGCCACAATTTAGTGCATGTTTGATAACCATATCAGATGGCCTTAGAATGGCTTCAAGTCAAACAATATACAGGGCAGGACAAAAATATGAAATTCGTTCAAGAATAAAGTTACCTTACTTCAAAAAATATTGCAAAATGTTATTGAAAAAAGTTGTTTAGAATCAAAAGTTATGCTCAAATACAAAGTCATGGCCTCCTATTCGAATTTTGATTTTTTTTTGTAAAATTTTGTGTTATCCCCGTATGATACATATTTTTATTATTCTGATTTTATTAAGAGTTTTTTCATATGTAAATTATCATTAGTAAAGCATTTGTCTTGTTAAAAAGAATATTTGCGAAATTCTAAAGTTCTGTTAAATATCGTTGCAACAAACATGAAGTGGACGCTTTCCTAAAAAAATATAAATTCAAGTAAATTTTATAAATACGCTTCAAGTTGCTAAAAGTTATTTAAAAGTGATGTGGTTGTGGCTACTTTAAATACATATAAAATCAGAATAATAAAAACATGTATCATACGGGGGTAATACAAAATTTTTCAAAAAAAAATCAAAATTCGCATAGGAGGCCGTGACTTTGTATTTGAGCGTAACTTATGATTATAAACAACTTTTCTCAATAAAATTTTGCTATATTTTTTGAAATAAGGTAACTTTATTCTTGAACGAATTTCATATTTTTTGTCCTGCCCTGTATATTGTTTGACTTGAAGCCATTCTAAGGGCATCTAATATGGTTATCGAACATGCACTAACTTTTGGCGGTATTTAAATTTCGATTGTACAACTAATAAAAAAATTTCCCATTTGTTGCACACTTAATGGACCACACTGTATACTACCATGTATAGTCGAATGATTCATAAAAACTTTGCAATGAAATCGGTAATGTGAATGCACAAAACACATGCAGAATGTATGAAAATTTAAAGTCCCGTTTGGATTAGGGAGAATTCCCCAATTGATAAGATGCGAAATTGTCTGATGGCACAGTAAAAAAACATTAATTATTACATATCAAAGTGAGATAACTGTTCGGTATGAATTAGTAGGAATCAGTGCATGTAAGAGGTGGGTTTTTAGAGAGTCTACAACTGAAAGACATGTAAACGATGTGAGAAAAGTTTTCCACTCTGTCTGCCTTAATATGCATTGCTCGAGTTCACAATGAGCAATACATATTAAGCCGAGAATGCTGGGTGTTTATTTACAAATACTAGATGGTCTAAACTAAAATTCATAAAAAATATTAAAAATGTGAGATTAAGCGTAAACACAGTCATTTACGCTAAATCTACCTGTTTAATCTTATACTGGCTCTCTCAACGTTCAATCACCGTTTTTATAAAATTTTAGATCAAACACGGTGTCTACACCTGTCTTATCTAAATGCCTTTTAATATAAGGTGTTTCATTCCAAACAACTACCATCCTATTTATCTTATCGTATGAGGTCAAAGTACAACTCATAACAGATAGCAGCGACTATTATGTTCAACAGACCTGGTACATCCAAACGACTATACATGGTAGTATATATTATTCTAGCCGAAACCTCAGCTGTAAACTTCCGCATATCGAAATTCTTTATCCGTTTAACCTCTGATCACTTGTGATAAAGCGGGAGCTGTTTTCAAAATGCTTAATGAGATTACTTTTTATCGCATGCATTATGAACAGCTTCAATCAATTCGTGGTTTGAAAATTGTACTGCATCGATTTTATATATTATAGAAGGTGATAATTATCCTGCGAAGTTGTCTGTGTGATTATATAATCTAATTGAACCTTGTCATCGGCACACTCTTGGATAATTTTTTCCAAACACTTTGTCGAACTCGGTAGTGATACGTCAATTCGCAATTGATCGCACATCGAAATTTGCCATGAGCCCCATTAATACCTTAGTCTGCAAAATAATATCATCCTTGTTTTATACATCCGAGTTCTAAGTTCGAACTTTGAACCCGTACTAAATAGCCATATGTTTTGAAGTCTGCAAATAATGTCATCTTTGTTTTATACTTCCGGTTCCAATTTCAGACTTTTACTGTATCAATGACTACGATAATAGTACATATTCTTTCCATTATCAACTCACAATCTTACTTCTTATTTCATCATTAGCGTTCATTTCTCATCAATGTTTAAAAACTACTACCAATCTTGTATCTCCTAATTATCATTTTATTCATTTAATCCCTCCTACCCTCATCTTGATTCGCATTTCTTCCTTAAATGCACTTGCCTTAAATGCACTTTCCGGATACCTTATCTTGTATGTCGAGCTACTAATAATTAATAATTAATGCTAATTTGGATGTACCAGGTCTGTTGAACATAATAGTCGCTGCTATCTGTTATGAGTTGTACTTTGACCTCATACGATAAGATAAATAGGATGGTAGTTGTTTGGAATGAAACACCTTATATTAAAAGGCATTTAGATAAGACAGGTGTAGACACCGTGTTTGATCTAAAATTTTAGAAAAACGGTGATTGTACGTTGAGATAGCCAGTATAAGATTAAACAGGTAGGACTAAGCGTAAATGACTGTGTTTACGCTTAATCTCACATTTTTAATATTTTTTTTGAATTCTAGTTTAGACCATCTAGTATTTGTAAATAAACACCCAGCATTCTCGGCTTAATATGTATTGCTCATTGTGCCATTATACCTAATTTCGACTATGTGTATCAAAATCTTGTATGTATTCACCTTCGTATAGCATGTCTTAAAGTGTGTGCATTTGGACATCTGCACATATACGATATATTGTTACACCGATCGGTCTCTTATACTTAGCTAACTTTTACACATCCGACATGTGTGTTTGAAGTATATGCATTATTTACCTGTACGTACAACAAATGTCGAAATCGTAATTGCACGTTGCAAGACTATATATAACCATGCTAATACGGGACTTCGGCCTCTCTCTTATCACAGACACTCTAAAAATAGATATAGCGCCTTAATTTTTGTCTTAATGGGAAACATTATCAGTTTCAACTACAGCTGTATGAAAATTGCAAGGTAAAACGACGTGTACTATCACGACAGAGTGGAAAACTTTTCTCACATCGTTTACATGTCTTTCAGTTGTAGACTCTCTAAAAGCCCACCTCTCACATGCACTGATTCCTACTAATTCATACCGAACAGTTATCTCACTTTGATATGTAATAATTAATGTTTTTTTACTGTGCCATCAGACAATTTGGCATCTTATCAATTGGGGAATTCTCCGTAATCGAAACGGGACTTTAAATTTTCATACATTCTGCATGTGTTTTGTGCATTCAGATTACCGATTTCATTGCAAAGTTTTTATGAATAATTCGACTATACATGGTAGTATATATTACTCTAGCCGAAACCTCAGCTGTAAACTTCCGCATATCGAAATTCTTTATCCGTTTGACCTCTGATCACTTGTTATAAAGCGGGAGCTGTTTTCAAATACCGCTGCCAATCACCTGCGAACGAAGTCGTTTTGACTTATAATTTATTAGTTCAGTCTCTAAATGACGTTTTCTTCCCACGCTTGCATCTTTATTTTCACGTATCACTCTCACAATATTACTTCTTATTTCATCATTAGCGTTCATTTCTCATCAATATTTAAAAACTACTACCAATCTTTCATCTCCTAATTATCATTTTATTCATTTAATCCCTCCTACCGTCACCTTGATTCGCATTTATTCCTTAAATGCACTTGCCTTAAATGCACTTTCCGGATACCTTATCTTGTATGTCGAGCTACTAATAATTAATAATTAATAAAATTGTAATACTTTGCTTTTAACAGATTAAAACTAACACACATCTTTATCTAATCAGACATTATTAAAAAAGGCCAGGTCAATGACTCTTTAATATGTTGTTGTGACTCTTTACAGGTAGTTTCGAAAATGTCATAAGGGCGCTTCCAATTTTTAGTATGTTATAGATGACGTCATTTGCAGGCTGGGGGTTGTTAGGGGGTGTGATTTTTTCATCCGTTTTCCATTTTTTCCACCCGTTTACGAGATACAGCCCCTTTTAGTATTTAACCGTCAGAATTCGGCAGTTTATCAGTTCTTGCAGCTACAAAAATATAATTTTCGAAAATGTCATAAGGGCGTTTTCAATTTTTAGTATGTTATAGATGACGTCATTTGCAGGCTGGGGGTTGTTAGGGGGTGTGATTTTTTCATCCGTTTTCCATTTTTTCCACCCGTTTACGAGATACAGCCCCTTTTAGTATTTAACCACCAGCAGTTCTTACAAAAAATATAATTTTCGAAAATGTCATAAGGGCGTTTTCAATTTTTAGTATGTTATAGATGACGTCATTTGCAGGCTAGGGGGTTTTAGAGGGTGTGATTTTTTCACCCGTTTTCCGTTTTTCCCACCCATTTACGAGATACAGCCCCTTTTAGTATTTAACCACCCCTTTACCTGAACCCGTAAATGCACTTTTTACCTTTACCTGAACCCGTAAATGCACTTTTTACCTTTACCTGAACCCCGTAAATGCACTTTTACTTTTACCTGAACCCGTAAATGCACTTTTACCTTTACCTGAACCCGTAAATGCACTTTTACCTTTACCTGAACCCCGTAAATGCACTTTTTACCTTTACCTGCACGCCTTAAATGCACTTTTACCTTTACCTGAACCCCGTAAATGCACTTTTTACCTTTACCTGCACACCTTAAATGCACTTTCAACCCGTAAATGCACTTTTACCTTTATCTGCAACTTTTACGTTTACCTGCATACCTGTACACCTACGTTTACCTGCATACCTGTACACCTACGTTTACCTGCATACCTGTACACCTACGTTTACCTGCATACCTGTACACCTACGTTTACCTGCATACCTGTACACCTACGTTTACCTGCATACCTGTACACCTACGTTTACCTGCATACCTGTACACCTACGTTTACCTGCATACCTGTACACCTACGTTTACCTGCATACCTGTACACCTACCTTTACCTGCATAGCTGTACACCTACCTTTACCTGCATACCCGTACACCTGTGTGCCAGAACTCTCAATGATATACTACTTACATAATTAGTTTGATAAATGAAAAGAATACAGTAAGACGACTTTGGCAACGAACAAAAAGAAAATAACTTAAAACAAGACTAAATCAACTAATACATCAAGTGAAGTGGGAGCTTAACAATTTCAGGATTGAGTCGTATCAGAACTATATATCGGGGATAGCACCTGAAGATAGCACACTATAGAAAACCACAAAACAAATAATTCGCAAACATAATCTAATTTACCCGTTGAAATGTGATAACATAATATATAATAGTGATATTGAAAAATGTGAATTGATGGCGAATCACTTGGAAGAAGTGTTCACACTAACTCCATCTGCACAAAACGCCGAAAACACAAATATTATAGAAGAACAAGAAGATCTTCAACTTTCTACACTGGACAATCTAGGACTGAAAACCACTTACCCTTCGGAAATAAAGGAATATATACAGATAATGCCGAACAAGAAAGCACCAGGTTATGACAAAATCACAAATGTGCTTCTTAAATATCTTATCGGAAAGGCTCTGACATTTGTAGCAACTATCTTCAACATATTATGCAATAGTATAGGGTATTTCCCTGATATATGGAAGCATGCCGAAATCATTATATTCCTAAAACCAGGAAAAGAAAACTCCAACCCCAAAAGTTACCGACCTATTAGCCTATTGTCCGCCTTGTCAAAGCTATTAGAAAAAATCGTACAATCCAAACTAACCACATTTATAGAAGTCCATAATATATTACCGCCGTTTCAGTTTGGATTTAGAAGTACATACTCAACAACACAACAACTGTTAAGAATTAGCGAGAAAATAATTAATGGACGTCATTCTACAATTGATTTTTTAGACATCGCACAAGCTTTTGACAAGGTGTGGCATAAAAGGCTACTGAGCAAAATGTTGGCGCTGGACATACCTCCGTATCTAATTAGAATTATATCTTCATTTATTAATGAGATAACTTTTCTAGTTAGAATTAACAACACCAAATCAAGTCGTAGATATATCCACTCGGGAGTACCACAGGGTTCTATTCTGGGGCCTATATTATTTAATATATACATGCAAGATATACCAACATCTGCCAACAGCAGAAGATACGGCCGTAATCGCACAAGACGAAGATATTTATACAGCTGCTAGTATCATCCAAAGTACCCTAAATGATCTATGTAACTGGTTTGAAGAATGGAATATTTCTCTGAATGCTGCGAAACCTCTTACAAAAATTTTCACACTCAGAAGACCTCCAAATCCAAACGAGATAACTATTAATGGACACCGTATTCAATGGAATTCTGCGGATCAAGCGGTCAAATATCTTGGAGTTTATTTGGACCGTAGGCTCACCTGGGGCTTTCATATCAATAAAAAACTGAACGACGGCTATGCCCGCCTAGCATTGCTATATCCGCTGCTGAACTAGAAATCCAGCCTCAAAATAAAATGTGCGTCTGTATCTCGGTATTATCAGACCAGTAATAATGTATGCCAGCGTAGTATGGGGCACTGCAAATAAAACACATATCAAGAAAATTCAAATACTGCAAAACAAAGTATTACGGATAGCAACAGGTGCAGAATGGTATGTAAAAAACCAACAACTTTGAAACAATTTTTTGGCTTCGCTTAATTGTTTCGCCAGTTATCCAATTATTTCAGGCGTAACCTGTATATTTTTAGTTGAATTATATATCCTTTGCATTTCGAATTCGTAAATTTTCCAAAGCAGTTTATTTTGTACCTGTATCGAGTTCCTTTCGTTTGCGCGATGCCCTCTCGACCCGCGCTATCTCTTATCAGAGTGCGAGCCTTCTTTTGGGTTCGAATTGTTCGTACCTCGCACTTGCTATTTTTAGCCCGCCGTCACCGGCGTGGTTAAATTATGTTTGTTCAAGTCAAATTACGTGCGCTCAACCAATTTCAATGAGCAGTGTATGTTTCCCAAGGGCTGATTATGATCAGGTACGATGGCGCTTTTTTGTTTTGTTATTCGCATAGTAATAAAATTTTTTCTTAGCTCTTAATTACCAATTTCAACCACGAGTTTATCTCGGAGGCCAAGGCGCTTGCCATATCGCATTTTCGACACCTGCTGGGTTCGGCGTATTTGCTGCCTTTTTGAGGATGCTTCCGCAGCAATTTTCGGCGCATCCACGTCGATTTCAACGATATGTGTGCAGTTCACGACCACCTTATGTTAAACCGAAGGGTGTAGTTACCCCGGCCGGCGTTTGCCTATTTGCCGTTTGTGAGCGTTGGAGAAGTGAGGTTAGTTTGTGCTATTCCGGGATTTATCGTATCTTCAATACCTGGATTTTACATTTATACATTTTAAACCCGTAGTTATTTGGAATTTAAATTCACTCGTTCCGCAATTATTAACATGTAATGTTCAATTTCATACATGCTCTTGTTTTTTACATTTGAATTTTTATGCTTATAGTTATTAATTATGCTCAGTATTTAAAGTTGCTATTTTGATGTATTTCGACCCTCTGTAAAAGGTACAGTCACGCTTTTTATTTTCAATAGCCTAACAGAAGGTTTTATTAAATGACTGTCATAGGTTTATCCCACGAATGTTTTTTGGTAAAGTTATTAAAATAACCCGAAAGGGGTTTTTTGATTTTATGCGTGTCGCAACCTTCAGTTTACGTACACACGTACATTATTTGCATTTTAATTATCCTGATTATTTACTACTGACACTACAAGACTATTTTATTACTTACTAATTAAACGCTAGTCACTTGCAGTTTATTTCTTCTTATTATTTGAAATCTTTTAATTTCTGGCGCCCATTTTCTTTTCCTTTTTTGAAGACATTCCAGGGCACACAGCTGATGATTTGAACCTACGATTCAAGGCCGCCGAAATTTGAGTTAGTTAGGGCCATCGCGGTGAGTAAAGAGTTTTCAGAGCTGCCGTGGTGTATAAACGGTAGGGGGGTTGATCTGCGATTTTCACTACCATTGCTTAATTTTATTAATTAATCGCAGGTCGGCTTCTTTATTGTTTCAACTTCACCGGGAATTGCAGATACCATTGATAGAAGATCTTATACGAAGCACGGCAAAGGCGTATTTCATAAATTCACAACATTGTCCAGCGGCGGAATTCTACAACATCGATGCTAAATCCGTTAGTACAAGGCTCAAACCCCGATTACCCCAAGATGTTCTGCTATCAAGTGAATCGGAGTAGCCCAAATATTTTTAATATAACCACTTATTTTAAAATATTTTCTTGTAAACACTAATTTATGTATTCTCAATACTGTTGTAGTTGTTAGTAATATTTCTATGAAAATAGTGTCGATGAAAAAATGAGCTTAAACGTTTTTAATGCTTTTTACTTTTCAAAGGGAGTTTAATTCCAAAAAAATGAACCATTGTCTATTCCCTTAGATTTTCATTAAAACTTCTATTGTACGAACTTCAACATGGGAGTCAAGTATTTCCAGTATTGTAAGGAGCTCATTAGAGTGGTTCTGGCAAGGGACGATCTAAGATCGCACTTTCGTGAAAATGGAGACTAGAGATTATAATGAAGGGTCAGTTAGTCCAACATCGATAGTCGTAAAACTAGAGAGCGCGTGCCTTTGGATGGTTTCGTTCGGAACGATGCAGTTGCGAGCTACATTCTAAATTCGACACAAAAGTTGCTAGTCGTATCGATTGATGGATGTGCGGAGGTTATTATGCATTCTGGCCCAAATTACTATTGAGCTGTGTAATTAAGTTGTTGGAATTCATTCTTATACTCGTATGCACGGTATAGCTCCGGAAGTCAGTCTGCAACTACATAATGATGTTCTGAATCGATTGCCGAGATATCCTTTCGTGCGGCCAAAAATGTTGCGTTCGAGCCGGAGATTTAGCAATCGCGGAGCCAAGAACTATTTTACAAACGGCTTGCTTATTTTCGCATTAAGGGAAACTAAAAAACTGTACGATACGCTGATTTCGCGCAAAAAGCGCTTCGGATCTGAGCGAATTTTCATTGAGAAAAACTGGCCAAATGTGCAGCAATCTTCTGCCAAACCTGGTCCACGCTTCCACTACTTCCCATCAAATTTTCCCGGCATTTTTCATTGCCTTAATGGCACACCTATAGGTGTTAAAACAGTTACTGCGAAAGCTCAGGAGCGTATTAATAATTTATTCGGAAACCCTTTGTGTCGAATAATCGAGCTTTTATTGTCGACGTTTTTGTTTAAGTAAACATAATTACATTTTCAATTAGTTTTAGTCCATAAAATTCTCCCGGGGCATTTTACGACGTCGTTTGATACCGCTTTTTATAAAACTCGCGATCATTGTTATCGTTTCAAACCTCCTGTCTTTTGTGTTCCCTCGCTTAAAAATCCGGAAAACGCTCAATTATGCCTGCCATTACCTAGAGAATTTTTCCGGAGTCTAATTGAGATTAGCGTCGGATTTTTACTTTCGAATTCCGTTCACTGCAATGCGAACTTTATTGCGTTTGTATCGACCCAATAAATTACAACGTGAAATTAGTACCATTTTCATTATAAAAAGGTAGCAACAAGAGCTAACTGAATCAGCCCTCGTTTGAATTCTTGCGGTTGATTAGCAATTTGCGTAAATGTTGACCGTCTTTTCAATCACTGAAACGGATACGCACATTTATAGGTTGTGTTTGATTACTACCCAAACAAAATCAGCCGTAAGCACTTGACTCATAATGTATTGCTCTTTTTAATTTTTTATATTAATACTCTTTTATGGTTTGTAATAATTACACCTTCAAACCAGCACTACTATATTATATCCCAAAAGGCATACAAAGATATCCAAGAAATATCCCCTAAAAAATTAAAGACCTGAAAATATTTTTGTTTCAGTAGTCGATTCCACGTTCCTATTTTGATTCGAAAAAATTCGGTGGGTTTATCGTAGCTTCCCCTCAAGAAGCTTTCTGATGCCGCATGCTTTAATGTTTGATGAAGGCCTTTTCAAAACAGAAGTCACTGAAGTTGCTTTAAATTGCTTGATAGAAAAGACATCGGAAAGCTTACGTTTTCAATTCAAAGTACCAATTAAGTTTGCCAAACGTTATTAGAGCTTTAATTTGAAAATATACTGCTATAACCACTTTAGTTGGCATCTAAAAGACACGAATTACCATATAATTCTATTGCTAGTAATTTTTTGGCTTTGTTGCATTAGAGTCTGACAGAATTATTGTTTAATATAGCCTTTGCTTATATCTTACTTTTTTACAATGTGTTTTAATTATTTGCTCTATTTTTAAGGCTAAATCTCAACTCTAGACCATAACATGGAATTTATGTTACATTACCCACAACGTGGCGTCGTATATGACTCCGTAATGAAACTATTATTTTTTTTGGTAAGGTAAATAGTAGTTTTAATTTTCATTTATTTGACTTATTTATTTCCAATAATCCTCTTGATAAAGAGCTTAATATTTTCAAAATTGTTCAAAAGAAATAAAAAATCTTCTTCTTCTTCTTTCTTCAGCCATTTCCTATTCTTTGAATATAACCCTCCCTTATGTATTTCCAATTCTGTCGGTGTTGTGCCATTCGATACCAATTAATGCCAGCTGTCCTTTTCAGATCGGCAGATCATCTTGCTTGTGGTCGTCCTACACTCCTCTTTTTGTGTCCACGGCCTCCATTTCAGCAATCGCCACTCCAGTTGTTTTGGTTCCTAGCGATGTGACCAGCCCAACTCCACTTCAGGGCGGCTACTCTCCTTATTACATCTTGTACTTTTGTTTTTTCAGGTGTCCAAATATTGGTCTTTCTGTCTCTCAGCGTAATAATATTTTCCATTCGACGGCTCTTTGATTTACCCTTAGTTTACTAAGGATGGATTTGGTAAATACCCATGCTTCGGAGCCGTAGATTGTTATCGGTAAGACGCATTGGTTGTAAATTTGTGATTTAAGGGTAAGCGGTATATTTAATTTAATTACATCTTTCAGCTTTGTGTATGCCGCCAATTTAATCTAACTCTTTCATTAACTTCTAGTTCCTGGTTAGCTTTTCCCGTCGTTATTGTTTGTCCTAGGTATTTGTACGTTTTTACCCGTTCCATCTGTTTAGCACCCAGAGTGATTATTCCTTCCATATCGTGTTCGCATGTCATGTACCTTGTTTTACTAAAGTTCAAATCTAATCCTATGCCTTTAGTTGTTCTGCAGATGTCATTAAGCATACTTTACTGTTCGTCCTTTGTTCGACCACAATGACATCATCGGTGATGTCAGTTTATCTCCGTTAATATTGATGCCTCTGTTTTCCCAGTCTATATGCCTCATTACAATCTCTAAAACAAGGGTGAACAGCTGGATGACATAGGGTCGCCTTGTCGAACTCCCCTTTTGACATCAATTTTCTTGGATGTTTCATGCATCTGAATTTGGAGCGTTGCGCGCTTGTATGCACTGTTACGGTTTATTAGTGCGTTCTTCAAGGTTAGTTCTATAGCCCAAAGTTCAACAGAGTCGAAAGCCTTCTGGAAATCAATAAAGGCTATCCATATTGGAATATTATATTTTGTGCATCTTTTGATTAGGATTCTTACTGTTTGCAGATGTTCAATGGTGCCGTAGCCTGCTCGGAATCCAACTTGCTCTATGGGTTGGAAGGGGTCTAGTTTTAATGTTAAGTGATTTATTATAATTCGTGAAAAGGTTTTGTATATTTGCAGCCAGAGACTAAGTTAAACAGCTCTTCTAGTTGTTGTACTAATGTTTCACCTCCCTGTTTCATCATTTGCGACAGGACGTCATCTTCTCCATTGGACAACTGAAAAATGGGAAGGCCAGTAAAGAAGGTGACGTCCTGAAAATAAAATAAATAGTAAAATATACTCTACATAAAAAAATAAGGAAACAAAATTTTATTTTTTATTATATACGTATTATATAATATTTCAACTTCACTTTTTTTAAATATTCTACTTGCAATCCATATAAATGCTAAGACGATGTTCAGTACACACATTTTTACTTATAACAATGTTCACATTTGTTTAGTGCTTTGTGTTTCTTTCTCTCTGCATCAAACTTGTCATCTTCCATAATAGAATTTTCTTCAAAATCTTCATTTTTGCTTTCGCCGCTTCAACAATATCATCATCATAACCGTTTTCACGATTTTCAATTTCACGTACAATGTTTTCTAATTCACAATGGATTAACGGACGGTTTCCATCATTCACTCTGTCAACATTTTTCTAAATTATGTTTACATTCATGAAAATCTAAAAAAAATAATGCCTATAGAAATGTACATCCATCTGTAAATTTTATATCGCACCACACTGTTTTCATTAGCTCGGGTAATTTAAAAACAACCCTAACGCACCTACTTGTAAGGTACTGCGCAGCTTGGCACTGTTATTTAAGTAGCTTTAGTTAAGCAAATTTTTAAAGAATTATGATTAGCAACTGTTAGAGGTGTAATTGAAGAATATATTCAAAGTAATCCCTAACTTAACCTTCAATATACAATTTTTAAAACGAATATATATTTATTTTGTATTTTTTTTGAGATATGCCTTCATATGCTGTATTTAATGGAAGCTTATGTCAGTGTATTTATACGTTTCTAAATTCGTTTTTATCTCCGTCCTTGAACTTGTTTTTTCTTCATTGTTTTTGCTATAATCTTTCCTTATGAACTGACTTCCTTGTGTAGTTCCACCTGTATTACTGGTGTTTTAGCTGTTTTCTAACTTCTTCTAAATGTGGAATGCATTTCTTCACTTAGAACGAAGAGAAAGGCGAGCTCAAGGACGTAGACCTTGTAGGAATAAAAAGCTCTGCTTGTGAGAATGAATATGGACATGATAAATAAGCTTCACAAATTAAGTGAAAAAGAAAAATAGAACAAGAAAAAAAACAACGGGTAAATAAAATTGAGAATGTGGAAACAAATTGTAAACAATTGAAATCAATAGAAAAATAAGCAGAATTATTATTTCCGCATGGAAAAACGTATCACAGACGAATTAGCTGAAACAGACTAAGATATATATTGTTATAAAGTGTGTATGATTTGATATTACTGGTATTATATTTTTATTTAAATAAATGACTATCGTTTCAAACGTTTGGGTTTTTTACAACCTAGCAAATATGATTCAATGTATAATTATAGGAAATACATTTGCTATTAAGGTCAATCTCGTGGTTTTTATGATTTTTAAAAGTAATCGTTTTAGCCACCGCTTGTTTATCCAATGAGGCCGCAACAAAATTAGATATTTCAACTGATAGGAACAACTTTACAATCATGGCGCTCTAATCTCATAATTTATCAAAACAAGGTGGTTTTGTATTAATAATTACACCAGTGATTACGTAAAGGGTGCCTTGACTTAGTGATTTAACAAACGTAAGTAAATAGACGCCACAACAAAACATTCACATTAAAAATTTCACCAGATTCTATTTTTAGGATAACTTTCAAACCTATTTGCTTTTTTGATGCAAAATAGGACACCAGGCGTCCCCGCAGCAAGTCCGACGATGGACAGGGGTTCCTATTTCTCTTCGTTGGCCTGTTTTAACAAACCATATACCTCTTTGAACGCCGCCTACAGCCTGCACCACTCCAAAACTGCTTACAACTCTGTCTTTGCCCCAGTTCTAAAGCTCCACATTGCTCAGCAAAAATGTCGCTGCCTCCTTCCCGCTTCCATAGCGAAATTCTTTTGCGGCTTTTCCCAGTCGTCGTATTATATTTATCAACTCCTGTTTGGTTCTAGTTATCAGGGTGATGCCATCTACCTAGGCTGTGCATTGATGCCTGTGATGGAAGATTTCATTTTCAAGTACAACTTTTTCGACAAGAAAATTAACGAAGGTTATGGACAGTGGTCCTCCTTGTCTCAAACCGCGACCAGCTTCAAACGGTTGCGATACACTGCCATTGATCATAACTATACTACTAGAACGTTGCAGCGTCATCTTTGATAATCTTTCGTTTCGTGGGCACACCTAACTCTCTCATAGCCTTGTAGAGTTTCCGTTTCATTACTGTATCGTACTCTTGCTTATAGTCAATGCATATCAGATGTAATGGCAGATTTTTTAATTTTAATTGCTTCATCACATAAATTTCATCGTTAACCGATCTGTTCTTTCTGAATCCGCATTGGTAGTCTCTGATCAGCTTCTCTGCTATTTCAGCTAACCTTTTCTTTAGACATTCCCCAAAAACTTTGTATGATATGTCCAGTAATGCAATTCTTCTATTATTTCCGTTCAATGTTACATCGTTTTTCTTGTCTCTTGGAGACAGTAGTGATTTCGACCACTCTTCTGGCAATTGTTCTTTATTCCATATATTCTTTATTAATTCATGCAACTTGTTCTGCAAACATTCACCTCCCAACTTCAACAATTCAGCGACAGTATCAGTATTTCTTGTACTTTTATCATTTCTAAGTTGAAATAACACCCCCGTAACTTCTGCTGTTGGTGCTTCCATATCAATAGCGTGCACTTGTCGTACCTGGTTTTCTTGTTTGTGTTCCATTTCATTTACTTTACTTTCAGTTTCATTCAATATTTCCTCTAAATTTTCTGTCCATCTATTCAAATTTTGCTCGATATTCCCATCAAATTACCTTCTATATCTTTTCAGAATATTGCCTTGCCTTCCGTCCCTTTCCTTCCTTCTTTGATTATTGGTAACAATTTCTTAGATATTTTTGCGTAAAGGTTTTTTCTAGTCGTTGCAGCTCTTGTTCTAAGTATTTCCTTTTATTATCTGTACTTATACGTGTTACTTCTCTTCTAGCTACTTTATCTTTGTTTCGTGTGTTTTACATTCCATTACCTTTCTGGTTTGATTTCTAGCTTCTAGGGCTTCTTTACAGTTGCTATCAAACCACACTGATCGGATTTTCGTATATTGCTGCTCTAACATAACATTTGATGCTGCTTCTATAGTCCCATCTATGCTTTTCCACTGCATCCCTATATTTCTACATTATTTATCTACTTTTTCCAACCTAGTTTTGTATTGCTGCCGGCATTTCTCAAGAAGGAAATTGTTCTTACTGTACATTATTATTTTTTTGGTTTTCGCACCTTCCTTTCTTAGTTTTACTTGTTTCATTTTCAATCTAACTAGAAAATGATCCGTGTCGGCGTCTGCTCCTCTTTACATCCTCAACGTGTTTTGTTTCTCTTTTCATGTGATCCATTTAATTTATAGTGTTTCTGTGTAGTGATATCCTAGATGTATATTTTGTGCTTGAATGAAGTGGATACAATTCTTAGTTTTCTCTTCGTAGCAAATTTTATTAATTTTCTCGTATTTTCGTTACTCTCCAAGTGTTTATTGTAATTTCGATAATTGGTTTGTAAATCGGTTCTACGCTTATTTTTACATTTCAGTCCGCAATAAGGAGTTTTATGTCGTTCTTAAGTATTTTTGGCACAAGCCCTCTACGTTCTAGTAATGGGCAATTGGCACTTCTTCTTTTTCTTCAAAGCGTATGCTTCAGGTTTTTATTAACCATAAACTCTATTTCGAATAATTTTTGTTGGCATCCGCTGTTAAAGAATACTTACTCTCCCATATCTACTTGTCTGCGTTCTTCCGTGAGTTTGTGTAATTACTTAGATTTCTTGCACTCGTTCGGGACGCACGTCAGAAATGCAACTTGTAGATTTATAGGATTAAGTTGGTTTACTGAAGGGTTGAAATTTGGTGAAGGGATCAAGGATTGTAGGGTAAGACGAGAATGGGGTAGCCAGTCCTAACTACCTCTTAAGACATTTGTAGCGTACATCAGTTCACAAATGAATGCACTTCATTGCTAGAGAATGTATTAAGAATTCAAATAAAAATACACTGCTTATATACATACTTTTTGTCTCATGTTTTGCTAATTCTAGTCGATATGGTGACCTAGTGAGTTACTTGAAGTAACTTGAAAACAAACGTCTGCAAAACCTTTTGGCTTGCAAACCATGCATTACAACTTGACCTAGTGATATAACACCAATGCTGAACGTTGCGTAAATATAGCTTAGGTATTACATATTACGAAATAGTTTTGCGGTTTAATTAATCTCCGTAGAACTTCACACAATTGTCTATTTTCTGGTCAAACGTTAGTTTGAACACTACTACTTCAACATCTTTTTGTGTAGTCTCTTGCAGAGCTATTATATCTATCTTATATCTCAACGGAATTAATTTTTCATAGCCCTCTCCATGAAAGCTTCTCTTATGTTCCAAGTTGCTAGTATAATGAGATCCTTTATCATCTTTCCTTTTTGAACTTTAATCGTCTTCGTATTCCGATCCTGTGTTTTCCGTTCTACTTTTTTGCATTTCCGTCAGGGTTTTTTAACCAGATTGTCCATACCATCATCCAGATTCCTTTTCTCTAGGTTTTAATCAGTTTTTTATAAAGATAGAATACAGAAAACTAGTGATAAACGGTGTGTTATATTAATGGATCAAGAAATTGGCAAACGCAAAGAAAACAAGCCAAAAGCCAAAATAAAGCCAAATACAAGAACGACAAGGCTAAAGATAAAAAAGAAAAAAGTTAAAGAAAACAGAGAAAGAAAGAAAAACCAACAAAATATAAAATAGTTCTTGGCAAATTCGGATGGTGTGTTCAAGAACTCTAGTCGACCAATCCTGAAAAGAACTTTCTTGTGCTTCGGTTGCCATGTGTATAAAATATACAGGAGACTCTGAAACTGTCTGGCAGCCAATTACTGTTTTAGCTCTTTAGTTATATTCAGGCTGACCACGTGGAAGCGAGCTAGACTTATAACCCTCACTTTTAAATAACATCCACACATGACAATTCGTTCTAGAGATATCTTTGAACAGTAGCCACTTATGCGCTAAAATTCTTAGAAATGGGAAGTAAATAATCGAATATAATTGTATGACTGGAAATAAAACGGAATGTTTAGAACAGTTGAGTATCGTTTGAATTGTTGAGGAAATGTCTTGCTAGTCCTACTAGTAATCTGAGTGATTCAACTATTTCTCCTTTGTAAAAATGTGCTTTTTAGTTTATCACGATGATTTGTAGCATTATAGTAAGTGACCTAACAATTCTTACGAACAAATCGTTTAGAATATTATTGGATTTTAAAACGGTCGAAAAACTCTCATATGAAGCTATTTAAAAATATTTTGAATAATGCTAGGGCTTCCACTCAATCAAAATCTACTTCATTTGTAGTACAGAATGTTAAAAACTTACGTTAACTTCACATTAGTGAGGAATACATTTTCCACAAACGACTTTTTAAAAATAGACGTGGCAGAGTTTTATTAAAACAAAATGTAGCGTGCAATCTTTTTATCTCGTTGAGTTGAACACACTTGTTGCTTGAAAAACTTGTTATGTAACATTTGAGTGATCGCCATATTGGTAGCCGAGTGGTCCACAGACCAAAAATATTTTGACTCCTAAAAGACTGCTATTGATTTTCAAACTTCTCAATATTGCGAAATACATTAAATATTTTAGTTTTAGTATCACAAATTTCATTTTCCATATTATAAAGTTTTCTCCAAAAATAAGCATTTTTCTGACAAAATGTAATATGACGTACTTTACTTTAAAATACTTTATTAGAAGCATATACTACGTCTTCACAGGTATACCAATTACTCAAATATCACTATATTCCATGGATTTGTCCTTTTCTAATGTAATACATTTTAATGCGCCCTCTTTAATTCACAAAAATGTAAATCTTGAATTTTAGTGCTTGAACTAAAGGCAATTTGTAAAATCATATTCTAGGATTCTATGCCCAAAATAGCAACAAAGTAGTATAAACCCAATAAATATGTTCAAGAAGAAGTTTTAAATCTTCTAACAGCTTCATGAAAAATGTTTCCAAGAATAAACTAAAAACACTTGAGTAGTTTAATGTTGCTCAAAAAAATGTATCTGGAGATATGTTATGTAATTCCATACTATATGCTTAAATGTTGTCAGTAAAGATGATACTTGCAGAAATGGTTCTCATGTTGGGCTATTGTTAGAACAATTTGTCCAAATCCTAGCAGTTGCACGATTCACGCAAGTTAAATTCGCAATTTAGTGGTATACTCAATATTCATTTCTATACGAACCTTATTTCCGCGTGGCCCATTTTAAATATTAATGCTTCGCAGTAGTTAAGATCGCCGATTCAGGTTTACTTTGGCGTATCTTATCAAGCTTTGTTCCTGTTTGGGTGACGCAATCTATTCTCACATGCAGTGTGCCTTATCGCCGTCTCTCACAGAATTTTTGTTGTATAAGCAAGTCTAAAACTTTCCGCGTTGGTCGTTTATGAACACTGCAGTTTAGTCATATTTGTCGAAATTCATTTATAAATCCACCCTTTGTTCTCTTCTGCCCGTAAAACAGTTTTAGCTTACCGAATTCTCCGTATTTATTGTTGTTCTGGCACACTCAAGGTTCGCGTTGTGGCTGTGATTTCCGCAGTCATGCCATTTCTTCAGGCACTTTAAGGCAGTTTGTTTGGGACAAGGCGATTACATACAGTGCCGCACGTCAAATTCAGTCAGCTGAGCTTCTTCAGGTCACAAATGTAAATTAGTTTTATGATGTATTATGTACAGTGAACGTCCCGTCGGGTGTTGAACAATTCAGCGCACTTGTTCACCATGTTATTTGCTGTTTGCTAAATTATTGAATTGCCGCCGTATTTCTTTTTTTGTTTAAAGTAACTTGTGATAGTTTCGCCCTTGCGCCACATGAATGTATTTGCAGTCAAGTTTACTGTTTGTAATTAAGTCAATGTGTTGCGTAAGCTAACTTAACTAACCTCTTTGATTACTTTTAAATCGTAACTAGTAAATTTCATGTTTATTGTCACCTGCACATATTTTATTTATGTCAATAGAGTTCATTGTCAAGTACTTATGTTTTTCATTTGTGTGTTTATGGCATTTGCCTGTGTTATATGTGCACTTTTCAGTGTAAGAATGACTTTAGCAACTCGCCGACCAAACTCTGCCAAGCTGATAGTAAAAAGGCCGTTTGACTTCCACATTCACAGTAGGCCTACCTATTGCTAAAGGATGTTGATGTTGTTTTCCCGAGGTATTCTGAATGTGGTGGCGTCCTTTATTTAACATCGTTTAACCTCTCGTACCGGAGTACAGCCCTAACTCAAAGGTCGTAAAGAACGCGCCCTCTCGGCCGAGTTTTTAGCTGGAGCAAACCTTCCTGTTGCCGCCATCTGAACAGAGCTGGGGCCTTGTATTCTTGGTTTATTTCCCTTATCATGTCGTTGTATCGTGTTTGTGGGGTAACACTATATCATTCCGTCTTCCCTAGGAGCTCTGTTTTCCATTTTACCATGATTACTCTTCCGCTACTTATTCTAAACTTTGGTTGATTTCGATTATTTGCTTGTACAATAGTAGTATTTTGTCAGTACAGAATTGTGTGAGAAGTACTCATTCTTTCTTTAACTCTCTCGTTCCGACCACCTACATTATCAACAGCTTTTTCACTCATAATTCTTACACTTCGGAACCATATGTGACCACATTTTTGCATTTTTCCTCTCATTTTTACTTCCCTCGTTTAAGAGACAAAGGAGTAATCGCTAAATATCATCTTCCGAGATTTCTTCAGATCTTCACGTTTCAGGGTCCCTAGGTGACAAAAAACAGATTTTCTCAATACTGTTTGTCTGAAAAACTATTTGTTGGAGGAAGATGATATTTTGCATGGGGATTATATGCCTTTCTGGAATAAAACCGAGAAAATTTCGGTGAACAGGGTGAAGACCTTAAAAACATTAGTTTTTTTCTATTTTTGCTGTAAAGCAAGAACTATCACTTAAATGAAGGTAATATTTACTCTTGACGAAAAAGGGTATATTTTGACCCACCTAAGACAATTAATTGATTTATTTTTGCTTTAATTGAAAAACATGACAAACATGAGACCCAACAGATATAGGATAAATGTTGTAAGGGACAAAAAGGGGCAACGAATAAGTGCGTTGTGTAGCCGGGACCGCTAACGTCCGCTCTTCTTGCGGGGCTAGGCAGCTCATTGAAATCGGATTCGCTGCTCATTTGCAGGCGCAAGGCGAATGTCATCGTAAGTATTTTTCTTTAATTTGAAAATTGATGTAATTCCCATTAGCAAATGTTTGCTTTTATTGTTTCAGGATTGTTACGAACGTGAACATATTTTTATTCTTATTTTCTTTTGATTTTTAAAATTGTGACACATCGGCTACTTGCGAGGGAAGTTCTGAGTAAATCCTTTACAGATTTTTTGTTATTTAAATACGATTTGATTTCTGTTTGCATTTCAGATAGTAATTAAGAAAAGGAAAGTGAAAAAGACGTGTACATATATAAAGAACTAACTGTTACCCGTGACTTCGTTCGCGCGAGGTTCGTTATTTGTGTATTAAGTAATGACTAATTATTTTCAGTCATCCCATCCCATCCCATCCCATCCTATCCCCGTCCCCGTCCCCGTCCCTTTCTCCGTCCCCTTCTCCGTACCGTCCCATCCCGTCCCGTCCCGTCTCCTCCCCTTCCATCCCACCCCTTCACTTTCCTTCCCGTCCCATTCCGTCCCGTTCCGTTTCGTCCCGCCCCGTCCCTTCCCGTCTCGTCCCTTTCCTTCCCGTCCAGTCCAGTCCTGTCCCATCCCGTACCGTCCCGTTCCTTCCCTTGTCATTTCCACCGTCTTGGATTTAAAAATAAATGCCATTTTCGCAATCAACGTCCCAAAAAACTTCAATAACGACACCCATATCGTATTTTAGGCTTATTTAACCCATTTTACCCCCTAAGGGATTGATTTTCTGAAAATCACGAAATACGTGTTTGTTTATTTGTTTTTAGGAGTACTCCTACGAAGTTTCAAGTCGAAATGTCTATTTAATATTATTTATCCATACAAAATTGGAACCCCCATTTTACCCCTTTAGGGGTTGAATTTCGAAATATCCTTTCTTATTCCTTGTATACATCATAAAGGGAACCTCTGTGCAAAATTTCAGCTTTCTAGGTCCAAGGGTTTGGGCTGGGCGTTGATGAGTGAATAAGTGACTCAGGACTTTCAGTTTTATATACAGTGTGGTCCATTAAGTGTGCAACAAATGGAACATTTTTTTATTAGTTGTAAAACCGAAATTTAAATACCGCCAAAAGTTAGTGCATGTTCGATAACCATATTAGATGTCCTTAGAATGGCTTCAAGTCAAACAATATACAGGGCAGGACAAAAAATATGTAATTCGTTCAAGAATAAAGTTACCTTATTTAAAAAAATATAGCAAAATGTTATTGATAAAAGTTGTTTAGAATCAAAAGCTATGCTCAAATACAAAGCCACGGCCTGCTATTCAAATTTTGATTCTTTTTTTGAAAAATTTTGTATTATCCCCGTATGATACATATTTTTATTATTCTGATTTTATTAAGAGTTTTTCATATCTAAATTATTATTAGTAAAGTATGTGCCTTGTTAAAAAGAATATTTGCGAAATTCTAAAGTTCTGTTAAATATCGTTGCAACAAACATGAAGTGGACGCTTACCTAAAAAAATATAAATCCAAGTAAATTTTACAAATACGCTTCAAGTTGCTAAAAGTTATTTAAAAGGGATGTGGTTGTGGCTACTTTAAATACATATAAAATCAAAATAATAAAAATATGTATCATACGGGGGTAATACAAAATTTTTCAAAAAAGAATCAAAATTCGAATAGGAGGCCGTGACTTTGTATTTGAGCACAAGTTTTAATTCTAAACAACTTTTCTCAATAAAATTTTGCTATATTTTTTTAAATAAGGTAACTTTGTTCTTGAACGGATTTCATATTTTTTGTCCTGCCCTGTATATTGTTTCACTTGAAGCCATTCTAAGGGCATCTGATATGGTTATCGAACATGCACTAACTTTTGGGAATATTTAAATTTCGATTGTACAACTAATAAAAAAGTTTCCCATTTGTTGCACACTTAATGGACCACACTGTATATAAGATATACGGAGTAGAGAGCTGGATACTAACTGATAGTAAATAAGGTAAGTTCAGAAAGTAGCGGGAAAGACCAGACTAGACACGAGAATACGAGAAGAAGTAGAAGAAGCATCACTTGAAGAAGCAACACAGCAAAAATTACTGCAGCTGTACTTAGGATCGGCGAAGAAAGATTGACAAAACAAATTATTAAGACAAAACCAGAAGGGAAAATGGAAAGAGGAATATATATTGTTACAGAGACAAGTTCATCTACAACATTTAACAAGCTTAAAGGGGGTGGTCCAGTAGCTCTGTGTTATGGGTGGGGTCGCAAACTGAAATTATATGAACAACTCGTATCTGGAAGGATACGCTGATAAATTTGTGTTGTTTAAGGGCGTCACTTGGTGTTTCGTCTGCCGGCGATGTACTGGGAAAAAATCCTACTACGAGAACTTTTCTCTTGGCCATGGAAAATGTCCGTACTCAGCTCCCACTATTAAGGTAAGATAAAATTTATAAAAATACATTTAAGCGGGTATCACAGGAAGGCCAAAACCGCAACAAGCAATGGTAAAAAGCAATCCATAGGAATTCTACCTGCTTGTGACGGTACATCGCGTGATAAACAAAATTCCTAGCAAGTGTTTGACTGCAAAGAAATTCAACAATGGAAAACAATATTGATACACTACTGCATTTCTAAGCGGATACGCCCGAATATTTCTTTCGCAACTGCATTATAAAATTGGCTAGAATTTATTCAGCTTCAACTTAGGTTGCAGCGATTCAGTCGACGACAACATGCGACAATTTCTGTTTGGAAGTTTCTGTCATCAGGTCGGGCAAAAATCTGACCGAAAAGGGTACTTCCAAGATTATTGTCGTTCTACCCGCGCTATAGAGGGTAACTTTTCATGACTGTGGCGGCTTGTCCAATAAACAATGCACAACGGCCGTTCAAGCATTTGCTACGAATGTCGGCGGCGATCTACACGCTGACAACGATATATTTTGCCACGACTACGTTGGGGCGATACTAGGGTTCCTTTAAATATATCCGAATGGGGATCGATATGAAATTCCGCGGCACTCAAACGAGACGAGATCGGAATTTTAGATTAGTACGTAAGCTATGCTTTGGGAAGCTGGATATCCGATAAATATCGTAATTGAGCAAAATTCGCACGGTAAAGCATTCCCAAACAGCTACATATACGAAACGATAAAGGTTACCTACGTACAACCTCTGTACTTGAAGTTTATTGTGCGTCTGAAGGTCGGCCCCTTGTGATAGCTTGGGCCAGTGATGGCTTGACATCTCAATCTGACCTAGCAATATATGTAATCGGGAGGCTCGTATGAAAAAGGAACAAGAATTGACTAGAGCACAAGCAATTCCTATAAAATTCGACTCCACAAAGCGGAATAATATAAGGAAAGAACACATTTTAGTAGCAAATGTTGCCATGTTACATATCATACGAAGGTAAACTAGACCAATAAAAAATAATATCAAAGTTTCGTATATTACGCAAAAGTGGTCCTAGCGACTGAATGATTATTTAAATATAGAAAATTCGACTTCACAAAGCGGAATAATATAAGGAAGGAAGAAATTTTAGTAGCAATGTCACATAGTATATACAAAGGTAAACTAGACCAAAAAAAAAATAAAATAAGTTTCGGATATTATGCAAAAGTGGTCCTAGCGACTGAATGATCATTTAAATATAGAAAAACATGTGCAAGTAGCGTCAAACTAAGCGAAGATCTCTTCCCAAATTTTTCAAAAGCATACACCTGACAGAAGTTCTCTCACTTTACTTTAACAGTTGTTTCTATTTTGTGATTCTCTTACATCCTCAAGTGCAGAATTGAAGTTCAAATGTTTTCGGAACGATTCTGGTATTTTTTTTAATAATGATTTATTATTTTCTTCTCTTTCTATGTTACTCTGTTGCTTAAGATTCTACACGTTCCATTCAATTAATCAGTCTGTCATCCTCTTGTAGTGCAGTTATTATTTTTAGTATATCGTTATTACACTATCCTAACAGTTTTCCAGACTTTTATCGCTCTTTCTTACTTGGCCAAATTTTGTATTTCTTATAACGGGTGTCCGTTCTCAAATTCGAACATAGAAATCTAACATCACATTCAACGTTTTTGCTGACTTCTGCTGGCCAGTTCAACTTACAAGAAAGGTAATGGTATCAATAGAAAGATAACATTATTGCACATCAAATGATACTAATAATAATAATAATCACTGATATAGTATAGAAATAATGGCAAAATACCTAAAAATCAAATGCACAATGTTGATTGCCTATGTTCGACTTTGAAAGTGGACACCCGGTATATTGATTAAATATTCAGAATATTTGCCGTTTTGGTAGCTTTTGATTCTATTTCTTCAAGGTAACTTGAAACAAACTTGAAAAACGGTCTACATATTTCGAATACTTATCTATTATATATATAAAAATGAAAGTCCTGACCCACTCATCAACGCCCAGCCCAAACCCTTGGACTTAGAAAGCTGAAATTTTGTACAGAGGTTCCCTTTATGATGTATACAAGGAATAAGGAAGGATATTTCGAAATTCAACCCCTAAAGGGGTAAAATGGGGGTTCCAATTTTGTATGGAACAATAATATTAAATAGACATTTCCACTTGAAACTTCGTAGGAATACTCCTAAAAACAAATAAGCAAACACGTATTTCGTGATTTTCTGAAAACCAACTTCTTAGGGTGTGAAATGGGGTAAATAAGCCTAAAAATCGATATGGGTGTCGTTATTGAGGTTTTTTGGGACGTTGATTGCTGAAATGGCATTTGAAATTTGGCAGGCAGATTTCTCATAGGGAGTAGGCATCCGCTAAGAAAGGATTTTTGAAAATTCAATTCCCAAAGAGGTAAAAAGGGGGTTGGAATTTTGTAAGATCAAATTTTGAACCAAGTTTTTGGGAATTTGTCCCCTGAAGGGGGGACGGGACGGGACGGGACGGGGATGGGAAAAAGGAAGAGGACGGGGAAAAGGACGGAGACGGGATGGGATGGGATGACACGAAATAATTAGTCATTATTTAATACACAAATAACGAACCTCGCGCGTATGAAGTCGCGGGTAACAGATAGTGTTATTATATACATTCAAGTTTTTCATGTCATATCCATTTTTTGTTTGCCGTTTGATATCCCTTTTTCGTTCTTTTAGTGTAATCTCAGATACACGGTTTGTAAACTGCGCAGTTGATTCTAACTCACGTAGGAAATTGCTTGTTATTAAAATTTTAATATTTCTATCTTTTTGAGCCATAGTTTTTAACATTGCCATATCTTTTCTTTCATAATTTACCATTTTGAAATTTCTTGCTGTTGCTGAATACATATTAAGCAGAACTTTTTGGAACCTGGAGAAATAGATAATAAATCTTCCAGAAATCGTGTGATTGGTTGCCAACGTTATTTCCACAATGATAATAGTTTTTAAAAATGCGCTTGTAATTTGATTTGCGGGTTACTTGGTATTTTTAACGTTAAGATAAGTATCTGAAATCAAATCACTTAACTGAAGAATGCCCCAATCATAGCCACTAAACATATCCTGTGGAGGTACTTGCCGAAATAACAGTCGCAAGACCTGCATTACGTTTTACGTGCCATTCATCACCATCAACTCATCCGTAAATTATCTGCGGAGAACGCACCCACCCTGTATAACTAGCATCGTAAACGGTTTACAGCAATATCCAGAAGCTTTTCCTAATCCTGTCTTCCAGTGCTGAAAGTAAGCTCTAGTTCTTCTCACGCTACACCGCGTCTCGTAATTGGGCTGCGTGTATTAACACCAAATACGTGTCGTACGAATAACCATTCACAATTAAACACTAAGTTCATTATTTCTCTCATACATTCGTCGCCCCATCTGTTACGTCACATGCACTCCGACGTTCTACTATGTTCGCTGTAATGTGATTAGGGAAGTAAATACTGATATAGTTGCACATCAAGTGATTAGTCTGCGTTGGGTTGAAGCCGTAATTGTTAGTAACTGCACTCATAAAAAGAGAATCGCTGCCAATTTATGAAGGGTCTCATGCAGCTATATTAAAAACGCTTTGTGACCTGTAATTTTTCTGAAGCTAGACGAAATTATGGTGATGTAGTAATTTAGTTTTGCCAAATTAATTGATGAGCAACTAAACTCGATATAGAAGAAACGTGTTATGGTTTGAACTATGGTTTTATGAAAAATTTATTGAAAATGTGATAATTTTAATTCCTCCATTAATTCATTTTCTACATCTTCCTTCTTTCTCCCATATTAACACAGATACAAAACTTGGTTGACTAGCGAAAGAGTTGCTTGTCTATCTTATAGGGTTCTTATATGTCCTCTTTTCAACTCTAATGCCCGTGGTTCGACATAGAAGCTAAGGGTGTGCTAATTTTCCCATACAACATGGTACGTGGTGGCTTCACAGCCGATAACGAGGATACATATTCTCTTCATATAATCCCAATAAATCAATCAATTCCCTGCTGGGCTAGTTGTGGAGAGTTGGACGGAAGACAATATAATTCCAGTATCACATCTTCTTCGCCATTCTCTAGGTCGCAGCTCAGCATCACCATTGCGAGATTGGGAATAATTTTTAATTGATCGGAAAGAAAAATGCAAGTCCTTGTTTCGTCAGGTGAAATATTTGTGTAGACTGGGCTGTATAGCATTTGATAAACTAATGAAACAGGACGTTAGAAAAGAAACCTTCTTCAAAAAAATAGAAATGAGTACGGAAGAAGTAGAAGAACCAGGTTAGAATAAACAGAAACAATCATAGACTACTACCAAAGATATTAAATACCTCGATATGAACACATCAACGGAGACTTTCTAAGATATGGAGGTGCTAAACTAACCACGTATTTTTCTAAATTGAAGAGGGAGAAAAAAGGCTCATTGAATGAACATTATGTAACTCGTCCATTTAAAGAAAGTCGATAAGAAAAATTGTAACTACCGTGGCCTCAATATAATACAAACTACAGATAAACAGGAAAATCATTATCATCCTGATCCTCTTATACCCGAAGGTGTCGAGGTTTTGTCTTCACTTCACTTTTATTTTATTCACTACACTTCACCTTTATTTTATTCACTCCATTTCACATCCCTTTTTTGTTTTTTGTTTCCACAATATTCCGCCACTCCTTTTTGTTCTTCTGTTCTTCGCTTCTGCCCATATTTGTCTCCTTCTCCGTAATAATTTTTCCACAATTTTATTTCACGTTTTCTTTGGTCGCCCTCTTCTATTCTTTCTTGTTTTTGTTGCTTCCCACACCTTCTTTATTTGTCTCCTCTTGTCCATCCTGAATAGGTGTCCTAACCATTTTAACCTCTTTTCTTATATTTTATCTTTCAGGGCTTCTGTTTTAAGGTTTCTCTAATTTTTTCATTTCTCTTTCTATCTGTTCTCCTAACTCCCGAAACTTTTAGCATATATCTCATTCCGGCCGCTTGTAATCTTTTCTTTTGTCTATCGTTCAACACCCAATTTTCAGCTCCATAGGTTAATATTGGTGTATATATTGTTTTGCACACAGTCAACTTTGTTTGCGATACTACTTTTTTGTTCAGAAAGCTCTTGTATAATGCATTGTATGTCCTTGGTGCTGTTTTAATTCGGTTTTCTATTTCTTTTTCTTGCAGGCCTTTACTGTTTAAGACTTCTCCGATTTTAATATTTAGTTTTTCTTCTTTATTTTCAATTTGTTTTATCTTTATTTTCTATTAGATTACGTCTTTCTAGTTTCTAGTAGAAAGAAACATGAATGTATGGGCAAGGATAATTCCTGTTTCTTTCCAATTCCTTTCTGCTTTTTGCAACAAGTACTACATCATCCGCAAACACAAGGGCTTGTATTACCACTGGCTGTAGATTGCTATAACCTGCTGTGTATTTGATTGTTCCTTTCCAACTTTCTCTTATGACGTCATCAAGGAGGCAGATGAACAATAGCGGACTCAGAACTCCTCCTTGTCGCACTCTATATTTATTTGTAAACTTCTTTGTCACCATGTTGCATATTCTAACCTTATGTTTGTTTTTTTATATAAACTTCTAATTGTTGTTATTAGTTCACTACCCGATTTTTTCTTCTCTAAACTTTTCCATATTTCTTCTCTACGGACCTTATCGAAGGCTTTCTTCATATCCAAGAATGCTAGATACACGTTTTCTCTTTTTGCTAGTGCCGTCTCTATTATCTGTTGTATTGAAAATATGTGTGCACACTGTGGACTGGTCTAAATCCGCTCTGCTCATCTGCTAGCTGTTTTTCTACGATTTGGCGCAGTTTGTTGTAGCTTCTTCGGCTCGAGTTAGTGTATACTTTGTTCGTAACTTTCATTATTCAATAGTTCATAGGAGTGATCTTCTCATCTCCTCATAATGTCCAACACTTTGAGAAACAGCTTTCCATTTCTTCCTTTTATAGTTTTAACTGCATCTTCTTTTTTGTTCCTTATATTCTTTAGTACCTTATAAAAGAGTTTCTGGCTATTTTCTTCTAACTTTTGTCCAAATTCTTCCCATGTGTTTTGTTTCGCCTAGTTCTTTTACTTTAATTCTCTGCTGTTTGTATCTATCATACTGTTGCCAGTTTTTTAGGAAAATCATTAGAAATAAAATGCAGGAAAATATGAATGTAAATGTAAAGCTACATATGAATAAATATCGTACAATAGAAATGCTAGCTTGACAATTGCATCGTTTTATTTGATAATTGCATAGTTTTCTGCCTCATCTGCGAATAGCACAACTTACTCTCCTGAGTTCATCTTGATGTTCTTTTATGCCAGCTGTAGCATTCAAGCGCATTAGAACATTTTAGAAAATTATGAGCACTCAATCACAAATGACAGGTTATTGTTTGATAATGAAAATGTGCTAGCCTACTTGATGAAACTTAAACTTTTAAGACACTCAAATAAAAATCAGATTACAACTTTTGGGTTTCTAGTCGTATATTTATATTTATACACACCCAGAGTTTGGTTCTTCTCTTCTGATTCATTCTGTATACACAATTCGATTTGATTACTGCAATATTTAGAACGACAAAATCTTTAATATCTAATTACATAATATAGATAATATGATACAAGCTCTTGAAAATCACATAATGAAGCTCTTAAAACTTAAAGTGCGTACAACATTATTAGTTGCGTGATGAACAGGACAGATCGTAGAATTTGTTTTAACTGCTACTGCTGTGATCCGGATAAAAACTAAAGATTTGTTTGTATTTGCTCCGTAGACTTTATTTTCATATTTTTATGTATGCTTCTAGAGATTGGTAAAACATTAAGCACAAAAATCTTCATATTGCTCCTCTAATTTCTGCTCCTTTCAGCCTTATGATAGCCAGAGGCGAATCAGCAGAACCACATCGGTTTCCTCACCAAGTAAGATCAAATGATCTTGAACACTTGATTGAACTTATTTATTGATGGACGTTTCTTCTATGGATCAATTATGTATGTTTTAGCTCAACTTTGTTACGTTCTTATGTAACGCCCCGTTTTATTTTGACGTTTCTTGCGACGGCTTCAGTTTCAATTGCGCATTTCTAATTCAAATAGGCACCCCCCGCAACTTTTTTGTGTGAACGTCGGGCGAAAGAATTTTATTTTTCCAAAAAACGAGCAACTTTGGTTAAGAACGTACCTGGATTTAATATTTCGAGTTGGTTTCTTCTGATACCAGCCTTACGTTAAAGCGGCTGTGCCGCTGGATCGACCGAGACATATTATAGGAATTTTACACTCCTGATTCCCGATTTAAGTTATGCATGGTTACTGCGATTTTGTTTCATGCGAACAACCGCTGTGCACGTTCCAAGAAGCGTCGCTTGCAATTCGTTAAGGCCCGCTCTCCAACTTAGGGTAAACTATTCTATGTTAAAATGTATGTACCAATCAAGTGGTAATTAGGCCTCTATATTCCCGCGGAATATTTTTTACGGCATTATCCCACGGAAGTCACTCGCTGAGCGTACAATACCTGCACGTGCTCCCTATACAAGGTCGTTTTTGCAATATTTTCGACCAGAGGGTGCCTGCTTTACCTTAAGCTGTCTTCACCCTTGGTTGCTGCCTCTGAGAACACCATAAAGGAACACCCCATTAAGTAGCAGCAGGTGCCTACTATTTTTCATTATTAAGCGGTTTGTTTTGTCGATAAGGGCAGATTTGCCGGCTATGAACTTTTCGCGGTGATAAACAAAGGCCTTTGAGAGAACTTAATTGGTTTTTATCAGACGCTATTGCGTTATCATGTAGGAAACTGCTGAAAATAGTGTAGAAAGTGTACGCTGTAATACCGTCGCTGAGCACAGTGCGACCTTGAACGCTCGGCATTTTAAATTACCATTTTTACAGTTTTTTATGCCGGAGGACAAACGTTTTTCTGTCATCATTAATTGCTGAAATATTTGCGTAGCCATCTGGATATTAATTTTAGTAATTTTATTATCAACTGTAGCTTTATAATGCTGCTCGCGGGAAAATATTAATTTGTGTGTGTTTAGAATTTTAATCTGATTTGGTTTGACTCCAAGCTTACTTAAGTATATTTACGTAGTAGAGCCCCAGGTTTTACTTGAGTTGATTGTCAATATTGCTTCTATAATTACATATGATAATTGTTACATTGTTTGTGAAGGTTAAATTCTATTTACTGTTATTGGTATATTTTTTTGTCACTTATACTACGTCCTTTCATGGACCTGCTCGTGTTTTATTGAGATTTAGGTTGAAGTTAGAGGCATACAAGGTAGGCGTTGATTTATTTTAATAGATATATTTCTGTGTATGTTGTGTATCGACTGGTGCCCTTAAAAACCGCTGCCTGGTCCTTATTCATGCCATATTCTGCCAAGTGTTAGAGCCAGTTAGGGCTGTGCTACCCATCGTTTAAAAGGGTGGTACACTTAGTGTAAATGGTATTGAGGTGGTTGCTGGCACACACTACATCCAAGGATCAGAATATAAGCAAAAATCAGTTCTGTCTTCAAACGTTGTTATTCACGAAGCTTGGGATGTTATGAAGCTGATCAACGACATTGCCTTGGCCTTTCTTTCGAAGAAGTTTGAAGATGGTAGTAAGCTAATTTCAAAACAAACCACGTCTCCGGAAATTTAAAATGGTTGCTTTTGATAACTGTTAAAGCTAGCGACTTCCACAAAGCATCTTGTTCAGACATCATTCTTGCTGAACGACCAGCTACACTCGCTGGATGGGGAAGGCCTTCCGATTCATCCACCTCTATAAGCACATTTTACCGCTTCAATACAAACAATCTCATTTCCAACTCATATGGCAAACTTTTCGTTGGTCTTATCAAAATCACCCATACCTGCTACAACAGTTCCTAATTTAAAATTATTTCCACCACAAGTTAGGGCTCATATTCAAAATAATCCCAAATTAGGATTTTATAATGATCAAAGTTACAACCAAAACCATTTTCCTCGAAATTCTGTTAATATTCAAACTAGCCCTGTACAATTGCGATTTGGAAAGAAATCTGAAATGAAACTAACCCCCATCTCTAGTTCTACACGAAGTAGAACGAGATGTTATCAAAATAATAATATCTTCTCTGAATACTGCGTTTTCGCCTTTTTTAGTGGTGGAGACCCTTTATACACCCACTGCATGCACTCTTGTTTCGTTGGAGGGCTCCTGTGATGTATTCAGGTTTCATCGGTGGTGATAATTTCCGGAAAGAAATCGCAGTCTTGTTTTAAAGCATTCAAAATTCCCTGGGAAATGTCTTGCATAACAATTCTTTGTTCTCGTGTGAGAAGATTGGGAATCTATTTTGCTGACACTTTGCTCAACCCTAAATCTTCATGTAAAATTTTCAGAACTGTTGTACCTGAATCCTGAACTTCCTTAGCGATAACTGAAACTTTTATTCTTCGATCTGTCAACACCCAACTTTAAATTTGCTTGATTGTTTCTCGTCTCTTTGCCGAAACTGTTACGCCTAGAATTTTACCTGGTAATGTGTTGGAGCATTGTTACCATACACAGCAATCATTTCGTTCGTGGATAATTTTGGGTCATTTCCCTCTTTACTCAAAAATTTTATTACGCTGCTGTGTTCAAATTTTAAATAGCTCATTTTTCACTATTCAAACCGCTGCCAAAACTACTATTTCAACACGACTTGGTCAGAATACTTGTAAAAGTTGACGCTACTTGACGTTTAAAAATGGTTGTAATTTGTCATTGTTTTCATTGGTAGGTAAATTACAGAAAATCTCCACCCGTACTTCGCATTTAGTTAGTGTGAATCTATTGAAGAACAATTAGCAAAATTTAACTATCCACCAAAAAAAGATATTGTAGGAAGCACAATTAAATACATTATGAGTAACCCAGATAATAATGATTTCATGGAAATAAATAATAATCTACATATTTTTTATGAAAATCAAGACAAAGTAATTAAACAAATGGATCAATTCACATCATTCGCTAATCACGTTACCTGAAGATATTTGAAAGATATAGAAACGATTTAAAAGAATATAAATTCATCTTTCAGAGCAATATTAACATTAACAATTAACAATGCTTTTGAAATACAACTAAGCATTCAGTATAATAATTATATTCGCTTAAAGTTGTAACGTTTCGACCCTTTCGGATTTAACTTTCAGTCCTGGTTAATTATTCTGGAATTTGCGACTTCTATTAATTTCGGAAAAAGCTGAAACTGTTTATTAATTTCCACCTTGAGTAGCTCAATCGACGAAAAGTTCACTCGATCTCAAATGTACAAAGTTAGGGAAACACAATTTATAAAGCAACGGTATAATGTTAACTAGTTGTACAAAATAATACTTAATTTTATGAAAATGACAAGCCGGCAGTACGGCTGAGTGGTGATGCATCTCTCACGGCACTTGCCAAAGTTAAGCACCAGTCTGTTCGGTCAGAACTTGGATGGGTGACCATCTGGAGAGCGTGCGTAGTGTTCTAGCTAGACAGGCTCCACTACCCCAAGTACCTCCGCCGAATTTAAAATGCATACACCCTCAGCGGCTCGGTGCGCTCGGCACCCCGACACTGTAAACGGTATAAGGGGTTACAGATTATGTATGTATGTATGTATGTATGAAAATGTACGTTAATAAAATTAAATTTCTTTCTGGACTCGCATTTTCTACGTTCCTGGTTGGCCCTCAAATCAATCAGCACGTCTGTGTTGTTGCCGGCTGCCTTGAACCTGGGGCGAAGTATGTACGCTGCCCTGTATAACTGTTGTCCGGAACGTCACTTTTGAGATAAGCGATGGGCGGACCGGCAAAATGCCGCGGTTTGTTTATGTTTCGCACTCTGTAAGAATATGCGTAAAATACAATGATTATAAGATACCTGTGGTTCTGGGGCAGTGTATTAGCTGGTGCAGATCGTGGTCGTGTCTTAATATGGAAATTCGGGACCCCAAGAGTAACGGCAACGTGCGATTTTACCTGGTGATATTCGCCCGCTAGCGGCCGATGAATTTGGAGGCGCAGGTGTTGGAAATCTGCGAGTGGCTCCACCATATATATAATACACATATATTGCTAGTAGGGCCTCGGAACGCTAGAAAACATTACGGCGCCGACATAGTCTCACTTAGAGTATAACGCGTCTCGTGCGCATGCGTGGGAATTTGAACTCCGCCTTTAGAAGCGAATTTTAAACTTGACCACTTCCCCATTGGGCGGACGACGCCGTCGCCCTTGCGCACCGCCCACCGTTATACATTGAAGAGTTGGTTGTCTGTCTCACTTTCTTGGTGAGTTTCCCACTCATAGCCGGTAGCAATATAGTAAGTATTAGATATATGGGCTCCACGTTCTTGCCGAAGCAATGTAATTTGTCTTCGGACAACGGCCAGGAAGACGTCGATGAGCGTACGATGCTATTCCTCCAGGTATGTTGATTATTAAGTTATAATCGCCTCGTTAATTCCGGCAGTGTCGTGGACGGGGGGAATTGCGGGGCTTTGAGTTATCAGGGAATGCACTAGGAGACAGTAAGCGCTGTCACATTCTAGGGCACTAGCAAGTTTTAGGAATTGCTCTAAGAGACAGTAAGCTTTGTCACAATCTAGGGCACTAGCAGCTTTCAGGAATTGCTCTAGGAAACAGTAAGCACTGTCACATTCTAGGGCCAAGAGAGGGTTAAAAGAAGGGAAGTCCAGAGACTCACGTCGGATCGGAATCGGTGGACTTGGAAGACTGAAGTCGAACTGACAGGATTAAGGTCTAGGCCCGCGAGGGCCTAGTGCGGAAAGTTCTTCCAGGTTAGAGCAGTTGCTGGTCAGGATCGGTGGAGTCAAGTGATTTAAATGGTTGAGAAACCTGCTTTTATATTCTTCGGTCCGCGTTATCAATACAGCTACTCCGGGTACCCTTGAGTGGAAGCGGCGGAGTGATTGCTTCTTCGTGTCTTTGCGCATAGCGGGTGCGTAATTTGTTGTCACCAGTTCGAGCACTGGCTGGATGTAACGCCCGATTAGGTCTAAATGAGCGATGTAGAATTTAAATAAATTTTTGAGGTATAATTATAATTTCCTGGAGACGCTAGCTTTACAAAGTTATTAAATATACTCAAACGTATTGAAATACACATATCATTGGCGTTTTCTGAAATAAAAAATCTGGAAATTATTTCAGATAAATTAATAGAAATTATAAATCATTTAAAATTAATTTCTAAATTAGTACAATTAATAGAGTTCAATACAATTCAGATATTTAAAGTCTTAGAATTCAAAAAAATTACAGATTTTATCACCAAGCGTTGTCATTACTTGTATATTGCATATTCATATTCTAAATATTTTCTGTACCAGCTGCCTGCAAAGCACTTGCACACATATTGTATATACTCGTAATTGTATATTAAATTTAGTCCAATCGCTCGAAAATGTTTTACAGCGTCAGCAACTCGCAATTATCAGAAAATGCAATAACTTGCTTGTAACGGTTTGTACGTGGTTAATTGTACTAAACTGACGGTAAATCACTGGCAGCACAGGCCTTACCAAACATTGACAAAGGCAGTAAGTTACTTGTCTATTACAAAGAGCTCAATGACAATCGATAATTTCAATCAACGTGTAGCTGTGATCTGAACGTGTTCAGATCTTAGTCATTAACTAACCCACTTACTTCAAGGACGTCACGGGCTCGTTACGTCAGAGTATACTGGCCTTGTGTCTAGCCGGTACTGGCATTGCCCACTTAGAGAGGATTAAAAGCAGGAAAAATTCATTATCAATCAACTACGTATTGTTTGTGTTCAAGTGCATCTTAATCTGCAGGTTCGATTTCTCAAAATCAACTACTGCTCTCAGCGATTCCAAACAAGGATTCTTGATTTTTTAACAAAATTTGCAGTAAATCTTAAATATTAGTTTTACAAATTTTGCAGCAAATTTTCTGCATATAGCTAACCTTCACGTATTGCAATAAGCAACTTCAACAATATTCCCTGTTTTAAAACTTATCTGTAAAAATATAGGCGATGTACAATGAAGTTTTAATTTAATGACATTTTCTGTACAGGATAAGAGATTATGCATACATGTTAAGTAGTTATTTTTATATGTTTGTCTGTCTGTCTATGTGTTTTGTCTGTCTGTCTGTAGCCAATATAACTCAAAACCCAACCATTTGGTGGAGCAAGACTATATTTTGCAAGCAGATTATATGTTTACTTGGCATAAAACCGAATTTTTTTTACCCAAATATATACAGGGCGAACACCTTTAAAAAATAACAATTTGGCTATTTGTGCTGTAACTGAGAAATAGATAATAGTAGTTTGTATATCAAAGCACTGAAGTTTAGCTTTTTATCATGAATGTGGATTTAGTTGTAACGCTTGCTCCTGAATTAAACTCTCATTATATTTAAAATGTATTTGAATTAAATTCATCGCGCTATCAAGCGTTGAATTTATTCGACGCGCGAAAAGGAGATAACAGAATCGCATCCACTGTGCGCGAAGCGGCGCGGAAGAACCGACGAAGTCTTTCCCTTTCTATTAAAGCGTGGAGCAAATGTGCCGATAACGGCTCACAAGATGTATAAAAGGAAACTACAGGACCATTTCAGTATCTTAAGATTTTTCTTCTCAAATATTCTTTTTTCTCCTTACCTGGCTATTCTGTCCTGACAGCGTTCCTGTCTCGCAGAATAAACCGATATTTAATAGGCACTAAGTAAGATGACAGCATTTCTGTCAGTCTAAAGTAGCCTTAACTTCCCTATAGCCCGTCCGACCAGACCGCCTTTAATTATCCGTACCAGCTTAGTTCCTGAGCGAGAATTTAAACGCGACCAGGAAAACCATATTTCACAAAATTTAACTTTTGTTAACGTTAAAGCACGCAGAGTTTTTCCATCGCCGTCACTACGGACCCGAAGCTACAACCTAGAGATTCCTGGATAAGAAACTTACCTGGAGAACCCGCCTCAACCGTCTGAAAACCCTCTCCAAAAGCTCGCAGTCGTCGCCTTCGTACATCCAGTTCTTCGCCATTCGAATGCCTAAATTTCGCTTATCATCAGCGAAAAACCAAAAGCTGTCGATCCGCTGGAACTAAAGCCGCGGCCGTCTCCGGAGTTACATAAAGAACGCCTAGGATATTTACGGATCGCCCCGCAGGCTTTAAAAACTAGGGCCGGCTTAAGGTAAATCAAAAACCGGCTAATTAATACGGCAAATTGTAGTGGCAGTGCTTTGTCAACAAATACAACAGCGAAGGCCTAATCAGCGGCTGCATGGGAACTACTGGAACCATTTTCTCAAGAAGTGACGTGCACGCTCCTTATGCGAGGCAATCGACGTACCTGATCCCATTTCTGGAAGATCCGGCGTGCATAATGGCAGGCCGTCCACGGTGAGCCAGCATTACACTCCAGCTTCCTGGGTTGCAGCACGAGCTAGTAAAACGAACAGCACTCCCAGAAGTATCAATACCAGCCAATTCAAAAAAGTATTAATTTGCAGATAGCTCATGCTTTACCCTTGACAAAAATGGGACCGAACAGATACAGAATAGTTGTTGTAAAAACTCAAAAATGGGCAACAATAAGCTGTTGAATGTAATGTAGTCGCTGCTCAGCGATATGAGGCAGTACTCGGTGGCAGAATACGATCGACCGGTTCGCTGCGCGTGGTCTGCTTACTTTCCTCTTAAATGCCTTCAGTAGTTCGAGTAGTTCGAATCCCATCTGCAACACTTTTTTATTTGCAAATTGATGTAATTTTCATTACCAATTATTTCCTTTTATTGTTTCAGTATTATTAGAAACGTTAAGATATTTCACCCCTATTTTCTTTTGATCTTTCAAAAGATTTGGTGTCCCAATTTCCAGGCAAGGCAGCTCTGACGAAAGCGCTTTATAGATTTTTACCCTTTGTTAAATAGGATATGTGCAAGTGTGGCTAAGATATTGTGTTTGAGATACACAAATATATTTACAGCGTACTGTATAGATTCTGCTACTCTTAGCTTTCACACTAACACCAAGGCCCTTGGAACATAACTTGGAGATGCATTCGCTCAATTTATATTATTTGATTTTATTAATAATTGTCTCTTGGTAAACATTATAGAAGAGATCTGTTAACATTTTACAGGCTTTTAATGTTAAATTCTACACAGTGAGCAATAAAAGGACAGATATTGTTTAACCTCAAAGCAGTAAATTAAGAAAGTGGAGTAAAGTAAAACTTGTTAATTTTATATTCGCCAAGACGTCAAAATGCTGGTAGAGTTAAGAAAATGTTAGTTGTGTCGTAAATATTTAACTTTATGAACCACTGCAAGGCTTTTGATAAAAATAGTGCAAAGTTACGTGCCATAAAACTTTTTCCGGAAAGTAAAACTATTTACGTGAATATTTAACGCCCTCTCTTACACAGCCGCTATGGAGTCTAGGGCATTTCTTTTCCGGAAAGCTTGCACAATTCTGGTCTCTTCAATATTGTAAATACAACCTTACCTCTATAACGGGCGGGAATATTTACATGCCATTTTGATGTTAATTGCACCCATCATATGAAAACACGACTGCTGCCTGTCAGGGCTTTAAAATTACAAGGATTTATATTAGAGAAACACGGGGTACAAAATTCTAAATTCTACAATTTTAAACGTTCAAGATGGCAACAAATTAATAATTCGGGAACTTTATTGATACGTGGGTCATGAACGACGTATAAAAGTTTGTGACACGTGTTTCGACGAGGTAATTCGTAGATCAAATAAATGACACTGCCGAACGTAGAGAGTTCTGGAAGTTTAAATAAGTAATTTGTAGTTATTAACTGTGCACATTGCTACATTTTTGTTTGCTCTTGAACTGATGTACAATTTATCTCGCTTAAACTCCTCTTAATAGCTGTGCTTAGAAAAACTAACAGCTCTACTATAAAAACCTGCATCCGTTGAAAGTTTGCTTGTTAGACGTGTTTAGCATATTTAGAAGGCCTTTATAGTCGTATATGCAAAGTTGTTAATAGCTTCTTCCAGCTATTCTCATTTTACCAGGTTACCTGTGATACACGTTCAAGAAGTAAGCAAGCCTCTGTAAATTATTAAGTTCTATTAATTCTATCTCGCTAATTATCTTAAATAAATTTGTAAATTAACATGAGAGTTGTTAGAATTCTCTCGTAAACAAAATGGGCCAGGAAGGAATCATGCAGCCTCAAGTAAAAGCTCTACACAAGCGGTATGTTACAATTACAGGGAATGTTTATAATTAGAACATTACGACGTTAAAGCTGCTTATACATATGCATTAAAAGAAACGTATACTGATTTAATCTGTTATTTTTAGGGACACTTGTTTTCTTATTGTAGAAATGTGCGACTGCTCTCTAACAATATCAAATCGAATTGACTTGGCGGATAATTTCCTGGATGAGATGCAATTTAAATAGAGTATTGTGGGTTTTAGGAAATGTATTTTTTACGACTACTTCATTATATAGGGCGACTAGTAACTTACGCAGTTAAATGAATTGACACACAGAGAGGGTAAAATAGGAAATTTGTAATTATACACTTGTAGGATAAGCTCAAGCTCAAGCACTTTCGCCTGGCATATACGCGCTCTTTGATATAGCCCCATAAGAATACTATAGAGTTCAAATCAGGCCTGCGCGGAGGCCACGGAATTGGTCCACTCCGACCTATCCATTTTTTTGTAGTTAAAATAATTGCGTAGAATATCACTAAAATAAGCGGGATATCCATCATGCATAAACTTTTATCTCGGAGTACATTTAAAGGAACCTCTTCTAAAAGTTCTGGTAGCGCACCCCGTAGAAATGTAAGATAGATTTCACCACGTAAACGCGCTGGTAGTTCATATGGTACCATGAGAGTATTATTGATATTGCCGGCCCATGGGTTTATGCTGAACCGTTGTTGAAAGCGACTTTGACGGGCAGCATGTGAGTTTTACTGGGCCCATACATGTCTAGTTTAACACCCTGTTCCGTGTAAAACACGATTTATCTGTGACTAGCACCATTGCTGGAAAATCTGCCTTCTGTGTAAGCTGACGATTATCCATCAATCCTTGTATTATTTATAGAAGGTAAGGGTATAAGCCGTTGACTGTTAAAGTTCGCCAAGCCATCTGCTGAGATATACTTAGTACCCAGCTCTCGGGAAATTTCTCGCGTACTCACTTCTGCCATTTCTAAAATGTCTTTTACATTTACACCATGACGATGTGGACTACCATCATCATGTCCTTGTATGTGACTCAAAGATCCTGACGTCCTAGTTCAGTGTACTAGTCTGTGAAACGTCGCCGCGCCGCCCCATAACTGATTTGCACAATACAATACTCTCCGCTGGTATAAACATGCCAATTCATTATTAAAGTTTTGATACCCAAAATTTGCTTTATTCCCAAAAAAGGGTCGTATTAATTAAAATATTTTTTATGTCCAAAATATTAACAGATATTTTCAAGCTTTCGAAATGAAATTTGGAATTGTTCAAAAGTCAATAAAATTTGAAAATGTTCACTACCTATTTTCTGTTAATTAGTAAAGTTAAATATATCTCAGTTCTTACTTGAACATTATTTTATTATGAAAACTATTATTTGACAGAATTAAATTTAGAAGAGGTTCAAAACTTAATAGAAAAAGTTAAACGGTTATTTAAAATTCTAAATTTGCTTGCGTCAGTAGAATCCAAAATATTTTGTTTCTTAATAAAATATTTATTTAATTGAAAAATATTAGCCATTTACAATTCAATAAAATCAATTTAAATGCAGTTAGAATTGGTATAGCTACATAAAGGTGTACATTTATAAAATAACTTACAATCTATTTCACACTTTTTCTCAATGTGTGAAATATACTATTGCTCACTTAAAAACTGGCACACTAAAGTTGTGACGTCTACCGAATTCCGTAAAATAAGAAGGAGGTTATATAATATTAGGTACTTATGTACATTTATGAAATGAATCACACTTAAATATTTTCTTCACACATTCACGGACAGTACATTTTTCAAAATGGGTTGTCCTGGCACGCACTTATAACTTTCAAACGGGTGAAGCAATATTTTTAGGGCACTATTAAAAGAGACTTTAAAAGTTATTGGTAAAAAAATTGCAGTTGCGTAACGAGAAATTCCACTTTTAATGTACAGGGACAACCTACTGTTGTAGCAGTAACACCAAATTCTATATTTTGCCTTTGAATAAACCTTTATTCAGCAAAACATAATTAGTTACGCTTAGAACCACAAAGAAACATACGAGGGTTGATCCTTATGCTCCACCCCTGGCCTATTTCCTATCAAGGTAAAAAATTAAAAGAGCATTTAATGGAAGGCTACATTCCTGTTATGAACACCCTTCAATTTGCAAGTCTGAATTGCATCGGCCAAGTCACAAGTCAGCGCTGAAAATGCACGCCAAAGAGCAAAAGTGCCTGATGAAATATTTGCAAAAAAGGAGTTAAGCCCAAAGGAAATCCATGCTGATTTTACTACTACTTCAGGGGAACATTCAGTGCCTTATGACTAGGAAAGAGGTGTTGCCCGAGTATAAGTGTGGTAGAACGTCCTGTGAAGATCAACAAGGATAAGGTTCTTCACACACTGTAACTATTGAAGAAAACGTCAAAACAAAAAGTCCATGTTTTAATTTTAGTATAAAAAAGAGTCAAATCGTGGAGAAAACAGGCCTTTCTTTATATGTAGTTCAAAACAGAACAGCCAATGTTTTGACAATGAAAAAAATATCGGCCAGATGGGTTCCGCGAATGCTTTTAGTAGATCACAGGCGAGCAAGAGAGGACATTTGCCGGCGGCTTTTGGTCACTGTACGCCTGAATAAGGAGAACATTTTTGATCGGTACGTAATTATGGATGAAACCTGGGTGTAGCATTATGATCCAGAGACAAAAACGCCGAGTAAAGAGTCGAAACACACGAGATTCCCGTCACCCCACAAATTCAGGGTTGTTGCAAAGTTATGGCTTCACTTTTCTGGGATGCTAAAGGGGCATTGCTGATTGATTACCTCCAAAAAGAATCTACTATAACAGATTCCTAGTATGCCAACCTTATAGCCAAATTGCGTACTGCTATAAAAGAAAAACGGGGAGGAAAATTATGCCAAGTTATCCTTTTCCACCAAGACAATGCTACAGTGCACAAGTCGCTGATTGCAATGGCTGCCATTCGTGATGCAGGGTTTTAAATCGAAGAACACCCGTCTTCTTCTCCTGATTTGGCCCCAAGCGACTACCGGCTGTCCCCAAAACTCAAAGAAGATTTTCGAGGAAAAGATTATTCGAGCAATAAAGAAGTCATGTGCACCGATGGGAAAAGTGTGTTTAGCTTAAGGGGGATTATGTCGAAAAATAAAGTTGTTAACATTTGATTGTGAGTATTATTAGTAGGTCAGGGGTGGAGAGTAGGGATCAATCATAGTAGTGCAAATAATTAATGTAAGATTTTACAGTGGAAGGTGGTACGCTCCAAAACAATCTGGACGAAGTGGAGGTTTACCTCATTGTTCCAGAATAATATGAACACGTCGGTAGGTGTTGAATCGCCCGCAATTTCAATTTTTATTATCTACTGCAGAGTCTCTATCAAACTTGAAATCTGGTATTTCACTTGTTGTTTCGTACCAGTCGAGATTATCTATCATTTCCAAAATCAATAGTTTGATTACCGTTATTTCTATGCTCAGTAACGTCATCATTTTTCCTTAAAATCTAAAGATGAAGAACTGCTATCAGTATCATCGTTTTCTGGCATGTAGGTTGCGTCGCCATTGAATTTACCATCATCATTCTACGCATCTTCTTGGCTGTTACTTAAAGATTCATCACTCGGCACTTCTTCAAACAATTTCAAAAGACGAGCTTCTTCTTTTGCACCCATTGCTCTAGTGGCACACTTCATCCAACAACATATGCACTATTAATGTAAAATTACTGCAATAGCAGTACATGCACCACGCATTCCCTCCTCGATCACACGATAAGTATGTAGCTAATCAACTTAAGCATTCGCTTATCAGGACAATACCGAAAATTCAGATGTGAATAAATAACAGATTTAGTAATTAGCAGTAAGATATTTTTCCAATTTTTGTCTCGTGACATGTTTATATTCGCTATTATGTGAATCAGGCTGAGTACCCCTTACACCTGAGAGGCGTACCCCTCACACCTGAGAGGCGTACCCCACTTTGAGGAAACCTGGACTTGACGACCCATTTATTGATCAAAATACAAATTTAAACTTAAATACACAAAAATGCAGGAATTGTCATGTTGGTAGAGAGACTGGTATATATAGAGCTAGCTCTTTCCTTGAGTAGACTTTGAATTTGAGTGCATAGGAACCTTTAGTAGATAATTTTAAAACATCTATGCCATATCGAATCCACTTATTTCGTATGAACTGTTGAAACCTCTAAATAATAATATTTCCAAAATCGGGATCATTGATTCGGCAATTCTTCTTAATTCTGTGGAAATAACAATATTATTGAAATTAATTACGATCATTTCAATCATTGGTTGAACTTTATAGAACCTGCCTACTGCCGGTGTTGCTAAGTTATCTGATCAGCGATATGTACTTAGCAATAACTCAAATCTATTCCTTGGCATGTATTTTCGACTATTACATTGGTATATTACGCCTTTCTTATTTAGTGAGTGCAGGCATATGTACCAAACTCGTTCAAATCAGAAAGGGCTCCGAAGAAGTTACATTCTTCTTGTGCATCAGTTTGAGTTCAATTTTTAGTTGTAGATTTTTGTTCTAAGTTTCTTCTCTGAAGTTTTCTCTGAGTACATCGGTTTTTCTCGTTGACAATGAAGTTTATGACTTTATTGCCTAAAAATAAAGAAAAGTAGTGCATCTGCCTTAGTTTCCAGAATGTCGAGTTTAAATCCGACTTATTCTTGATTTGGGTGTCATACTAACTTATTTATGGAATTAAGATTGAGAATATTCCAATTATTCATAGTAGCTGCAAGCACAACTGTAACTGTTCGTTCCTCATTTTTTATAGTATTGTTAGCAGTAGAAGGTAGAAGAATCCTTATCTGAATGTTTATTCGTATAATTTGAATCTCTAATATAAACCTACCTTCATATATTTAACATGATAACATAAATACATAGCAATAATAATACTCACCAATAGACTGTAAATCACAACATTGAAAACCATACACAAATTACAAACCTGAACCTCTCTTCGTCATTTCGTCGTCGATATCCGAGAAGTCGAGACCATAGAGAAGCCCTGGCTTTTCTCACAATTCTTTTACTTTTACATCTCTCGTAGCTTGGTTTATAGTTATTTTTTCGTTTGGTCACAACACCTTTTGATGAACGCTTTCTTGCTCTGGTACCTTTCATTCTTCTTTGTGTAATTAGTTGCCCCAGGTTGTAGTCCTATCTTCTTGTTATATGTCCAAAGAGACAAATTGTGTTCTTTTCCCAAATAAGTTCAACGATGTTGTTGTTGGACATATCTACCAGTATTCGACACTGATGTACTTGCCCCCAGCCATCCAGTGTCAGCAGGGTTACTCTCCTATCAGTAGATATCCTAATGATATTACCATTAACATGTTTCTTAGCGATTTTCATAGAGACTTTCATCACGCCAACCATCTCAGCTTGAAAGATGGCGATGTGAGTTTCACAAGATACATTTAGCTTGAAGTTCAGGTGTTTGGAGAAGATTCTTGATATTGAGCTTTCAGGAATTTTTGATGTATCAGATCCAGAGACTAATTGGGTATTCATTAAAACTCGATAGAGCTTGTAAAGACAACTTTGTGAAAATGCGTTGTATTCACGTTCTAAAAAAATAGGGGTGCCTTGAACAGACCCAGTTAGAATGACCGGATGTCTGCCACCCGTCCCATTGTTGTGAAAGGAACCTTTTGAATGCAATTTTTGAGAAGTAGTCACTCTATAAGCAATTAATAACGTTTTGTATTTATTTTTGTGTATGAAGGATATTATCTCTCCCATAATCATATGTACGGAGTGGCTATTAATAGTGGGATTACTTTTCTATCTGTGGCTAAAAGATATAGCTACGTCAAAGACATGTTAGCAACAATGAAAAATGCAATACAAACGAACTGTAGTTCATTTCACGACCTTTTCGATTCCAGACTCGAATGAAGAAAGAAGGTTGTGCTTCAAGTATTTGCGTACGATTATCACTAAGTTTTGTAGAATTTATATACAAACTGTAGTTAAAATTTAAGATTGTTATATTTAAAAAATATTAACTACACTGGCCGTAAATTAGAGAACAAATAAAGCAAGGTGTTAAATTTAACTAATAAAAATGGACAATAGTTTATACATAAGTATGAATCTAATAAATATTTTAAAACAATTACCTGAATTGGTGACCTTTATTTTCTATACATAATGGAATTATTCTCTCAAAAGACCTATACATTTTCCTTCATACTTCAGGAGTGAAAGTTTGACTTGCTGGACAATTTCTAAAACAGCGGGCATTATTTTTCTTGAAGCAAAGTCAGATAGACATCGCCAGTAACGTTTCCTTCAAGGAAAGAAGGGGCCAACAATTCCTCCAAACCAAATTCCGGCACAAACGTTTATTCCAAGTATTAAAGTACTCAAGTAGATGAAATTGCCAAAAATTCGTACCAGTAGCCTACAACCTTTTTTCTCTACCTAAGGACCTCTTTGCGGGATTTTAGTTTCCTACCTGCAGTAGTTACCACTTAACGGGGCTTTTAGAAGAACATATGAACTCCATTTAACCCCTTTGAGGAGGTGAATTTCGAAAACGTGGAAAATGGTTTGACCCAATTTGTTAAAAGAATTAATATGCCCAACTTTAACTTCCTACCTACAGGAGTTCCTGCTTTATGATCTTTAAAATACACGTTTACCCCATGTAATCCAGTTGATGAGCAAATTCCCAAAAACCCTGAATATAACTTGACCCGAGTTGTCAAAGAAACTCATTTACACAATTTCAATTTCCTAGGTGGCCAGTCAAGCGGATAAAACCGCAGTCAATAGAGAGCCATTTTTACTACTTTGATACATCTTGGGGTTGAAATGTCAGAAAACTTCGCCTTCTAGTGAGCGTCTTCGTAGTAACTGGATGAAGCCTGCGAGTTTTTACGTTTTGACTTATACGGTTTTTAAGACCGCGTATTCGTTTTCACTTTTGCCCATTTGGTGGTGAAATTTAAAAAACCCTTAAATACTTTCTAAACATTTTAAAAAGACATCTATATGTCAAAAAATAAAGTTCTAACCTAACACTCACAGGAAATATGAGGGGTTCTATAATTCAACCCCGAATCCAGATTCACACCTTTAAGGGTTGATTTGGGCAAAATCTTGAATAATGTGTTTAAGAATTTGTATGGGTAAACTCTGTAAGCGAACATTAAATCGATATCTTATCGAGTCTAAAAGGTATTGAGGAATTCGGGAAAACACATTGTATCCCTTTTCACCCCCAGAAGAGTGGAATTTAAAAATATACCTTCTTAGTGGGTGCTTGCGTGATGGAGGAAATATAATCCCCAAATTTAATTTTTCTAAATTCAGGGGTTTGGGCTGAGAGGTGATGAGTCAGTCAGGACAAGCTTCTTTATACAGGGTGATTCATAATTGGTGAATCAAACTAAAATGGTAGATTCCTCATGCCAAAAGAAGACAAAATGTCTATATGAACATATGTACTTAACTAAACGGTTACCAAGATACAGGCTGTTTCTTGTTGCCAAAGCGAAATAATAGTTTCCAATTATTAATAATAACAAGGCATATCAAGTGTAGCCATGAGTTCACCAAACTAAAATGTGCGTTAAATCTGACAGATATTCATTAGTAGTATGTCATTTGTGTTTTGTATGTATGTACGTATGTATAATGTATAATCGATAACCTCTTGTTACCTTAGCGGTGTAGAGGCTGGTGCTTTGTACTCTAGCTTCTGGCGGTGTAGTGCTCAACCTGCCCCGAGTTACGAGATACAAAGTTGGAGCGCGCCTTTCGTGCTTGTGTAGCAACCATTGTGTGTTAGGTATGTGTCTGTGTTGATCTTTTTACTCTATCTCTTAGGTCTGTGGTTTTGAGTAGAGCACAGTTAATTTGGTGCCCAACTGTGAATGGTCTCACCGCGCCCGGTTCAAATCGCTAAGGCTGCGGAAAATTCAGGCCCTCGGAGGATTCCAACCGAGGGCTTGTTTAATGCAAAGCAAGCGCCTACCTATCTGCGCTACTCGGCTTCTCTCTGTGTTTTGTAAATGTTACAATAATCGATTTTTATGATTGTTAACCTGTACCTGCGTTAATTAATTGATGGAAGAGTTTACCTCAGAATAGTATGCTGATATGGTGTTTATTTACGGGTATTGTGACGGCAACGCGCGTGGTGCAGCTAGAAAATACCGCCAAAGGTATCCAAATCGAAGGCACCCAGCCCATAACATTTTTACAAGAACATTTGGACGATTAAGAGAGACTGGATCCACAAATACATTGAGAAATTTGCGTGGCGTTCGACAACTGCGTGGTGTTCAAGACAAAGAAAATGTTATAGACGTCGTTCTTGATGGTCCTTCTACAAGCACGCGGCGAATCGCTACACACCTAGGTTTCTCACAATCTATGGTCTGACG